>MJUU01031039.1:7335-111028 GCA_002080025.1 Modiolus philippinarum
AAAATTTGGCAGGGGTTCCCCTTATAACATATATAAAATGTATTGCTGTAATCAAAATATAATCATAAGCATAAACTACTTTTTTCTAAAAACTTCCATTTTTTTTGGTTTGGTTTCCATTACACCCAATTTCACACCCCCTTCCAAAAAATTTTGCAGGGGTTATAAGCTATGTAATATATATTTCTCAAAATTCCTCCTTTTTTAGCAGAAAACCAGATTTTTCCCAAAAAATAAGATTCTGGATTCGTTTCCATGGCAACCAAATGCTTTTTCGTCCATGACACTCAATTTCAGACCTCCTTTCAAAAAAAAATTGACAAGGGTTCCCCTTATAACATATATAATATGTATTGCTGTAATCAAAATATAATCATTAGCATAACTACTTTTTTTCTCAAAATTTCCATTTTTTGGTTTGGTTTCCATGACAACTGAAGTTATTTTGAAATTTCCATTGCTGTAGAACCCTTTCTTACATTAAAAACACCTGTCCTATGAAGTTTCATGGCGCTAGAATTAAAAGTTTCTGAGATACAGTGAGAAATATGTTGAAAAATATCCAAAACTCATTCCTATAGGGTTAACATTGGCGACCCCACCCCTTTTTGAACCCCCTATATGTACCCTTAATGAACCCCCTTAGGAAAAGTATTTGTGTTTTGCACAACTAGAAGTATGGGACTAACTTCCCACAAAGTTCTATGTCTGATGGTCTCTGAGATCCACTTCGGACAACTTCATCCGGACGAGAATAAAGAAAGAAAGAAGAATAAAAAGAAGAAACACAACAAAAACAATAAGTCTCCCAACTTCGTTTGGGAGACTTAATAATAACAAGTGATAACTGTGTTCGCAAGCGAAACACAAAAGTCTCCCAAACGAACTCCCATATCGGATCATATCGGATTTCAAAGCTTTATGAGACTCCCTCAAGAATAAAATTTGGGCAGGGGTTCCCGTTATGACCTATGTAATACATATTTCTCAAAATTCCTTTTTTAATCAGAAAACTCAATTTTCTACAAAAAAATACGTTCGTGGTTTTGTTTGCATGACAAACCAGTGCTCTATTATCCATTACATTAAATTTCAGACCCTTTCCAAAAAAATTGGGCAGGATAAGCTATGTGTACATATTTCTCAAAATTCCTTCTTTTTGTATCATAAAATATGATTTTTCGAAAAAAAAATTCTGGTTTTGTTTCCATGGCAACCAAATGTTCTTTTGTCCATTACACCCTATTTCAGACCTCTTTCCAAAGAAAATTCGGACAGGGGTTCCCATTATAAGGTATGTAATACATATTTGGCAGGGGTTCCCCTTTTAAGCTATGTAATACATATTTCTCAAAATTCCTTCTTTTTTATCAGAAAACCTGATTTTTTCCAAAAAATATGTTTCTGTTTTTGTTTCTGTGGCAAACAAGTGCTCTTTTGCCCATTACACCCTATTTCAGACACTTTCAAAAAACCAGAGGCTCCCAGGAGCCTGTATCGCTCACCTGGCTTTCAGATGCCACAATCAAGGTAACAATGTAAGTTATACAGTTGATCTTCAGTTTTCATTTGTAAATAACAGTCAACAAACAATTTTCAACATCGGTTTTGAAGTGGCAACATCAATATCTATATTGGAAATCAAATTTCTTTGAAATCGGACAATGCTGAATTTTCCCGCCTTTTTGGCAGCCATTTTAAATATGGCAGCCAACGAACAATTTTTAACATCAGTTTTGAAGTTGCGACATCAAGACCTTTTTGGAAACCAAATTTCATTGAAATCGTACAATGTTGAATTTTCCCGTCTTTTTTGGCGGCCATTTTGAAAATGGCGGTCAACGAACAATTTTCAACATCGGTTTTGAAGTCGCAACATCAATATCTACTTGGAAAACAAATATCATTGAAATCGGACAATGTTGAATTTTCCCGCCTTTTTTGGTGGCCATTTTGAAATAGGCGGTCGAGGAACAATTTTCAACATCCGTTTTGAAGTCACCATAGCAAGGCAAAACATTTCATCAATTAACACTTAACCTTCATCTTCATGAAAATACGAAAATTAAATAAAATCGGTGAAAAAGGGCAATAACTCCTACAAGGGTTTATGGATTTTCGTCAAAATTTCAGGGTGGCTAGATCTTGATATGCTGAACATTTTTGCAATTTACACTTGACCTCTATCTGTTACACTTTTTGAAATGAAAAATAAAAAATGCAAAAATTTTGAAAATTTAACGGAAAAAGGGCTATAACTCCGAGATGGGTTTTCAGATTTTCTTCAAAATTGCACCTGGTCATTTTTACCTCATGTCAGATTTTTGATATCTGTAACGGTTTTCGAGTTATTAGCCAAAAACTGCAATTTACCCATATGTTCTATTTTTAGTAATGGTGGCCATGTTTTTTGACCGGCCAGCTAATCGAACATAACTTTGAGAAGCCATACCCTGGTGATGAATCAGGCCAAGTTTGGTTACATTTGGCTCAGCGGTTTCAGAGGAGAAGCTTTTTGAAATTGTTGACGGACGGACGACGGACGACAGACAACGGACGACGGACACATAGTGATGACAATAGCTCACATGGCCAGGTCAGCCGAAAATTGGGCAGGGGTCCCCCTTATAATCTATGTAATACATATTTCTCAAAATTCCATCTTTTTTATCAGAAAACCTGATTTTTCAAAAAAAAAAAAAGAAAAAATAATAAGTTTCTGGTTTTCTTTTTAACCCAATTTCAGACCTCTTTCCAAAGAAAATTTGGGCAGGGGTTCCCCTTATAACCTCTGTAATACATATTTCTCAAAATTCCCTTTTTTAATCAGAAAACTCAATTTTTCTACAAAAAAAAAAAGATATGTTTATGGTTTTGTATCCATGACAAACAAGTGCTCTTTTGTCTATAACAGCCAATTTCAATGAGTTCCCTTTATAAGCTATGTAATACATATTTCTCAAAATTCCTTCTTTTTTATCAGAAAACCTGATTTTTAAAAACAAGAAAAACTGATTTTTAATGGCAACCAAATGCTCTTTTGTCCATTAACCCCAATTTTAGACCTCTTTCCAAAGAAAATTTGGGCAGGGGTTCCTCTTATAACATATGTGATATGTACTGCTGTAATCAAAATATAATCATCAGCATAAAGTATTATATTCTCAAAATTTCCATTTTATATTTGGTTTCCATGACAACCGAAATCATTTTGAAAGTTCCAATTCTGTAGAGCCCTTTCTTACATAACAAACACATTTGCTATGGAGATTCATGAAGCTAGTATTAAAAGTTTGTGAGATGCAGTGACAAATAGGGTGAAAAATATCCAAAATTTCATTTTCACATAGGGTTAACATTGCAGACCCCACCCCTTTTTGAGCCCCCAAATGTACCCTTAATAAACCCCCTTTGCAAACATTTTTGTTTTAGGTACAACAAGATATATGGGGTCAACATCGTACAAAGTTTTAAATGTCTATGTCAAATAGTCACTGAGATCTGGTTCGGACAAGTTCATCCGGACGAGAATAAAGAAAGAAAGCGGAATAATAGTAATAAGAAATGCAATAAAAACAATAAGTCTCCAACTTCGTTTGGGAGACTTAACAACCAGAAGAAACGTAGAATAACAACCCCGACGTTGTCTGAGGTGACATAATAATGATTAACGCAACAAAAACAATAAGTCTCCCAACTTCGTTTGGGAGACTTAACAACCAGAAGAAACCTATAATAACAACCCCGACGTTGTCTGAGGTGACATAATAATGATTAACGCAACAAANGAGACTTAATAATAAGTAAGATTAAACAGACATTTGTTTTGCAAAAAAAAAAAAAAAAAAAAAAAAAAAAAAAATCAGGGTCTTTACCAGTCAATATTATGAATTGTGGTTAAAATCATCTTGTTGAGACGCACATTTTCTCCTATGAATGTGACTAGCCATTTCTTACCGTTTTACAAGATTTGACAAGAAAAGCACCCAAATTTGACCTTAACCAAGGTCCATGATTATCCTAGACCTTTGGCTCAATTTAAAGTTTTCTTCGTTCTGATTACTTTAAATATTAGGTTTACTACATTATCCATAACAGTTTAAAAGTTAACGACCCGCTTTCGGAAACCCTTCAAGGTCAATGCCTCTGTATTGACGCATCGTAGAGTTCTGTCCCCAATGTAAAAAAAATAACAAAATACCATACTAAATGTAAATCTAGTTTTGCATATGACCATTTTAACAACTTATGTCTCATCGGTGCAGATCAAATCAAAATATTTGGAAGATATTAACAAAAAAAATTTGTAAAATCTGATAGAGCACAAAAACCAAAAAGATCTAAATGGTAGGCTAAAAACATATAAGGAGCAAATCGAGAGGGAGATACCCCTTAGTTTTAAGCAAATTTTTCTGAAATTTAGATATTGCAAGTTTCAAGATAAGATCGGTTTACGGGTAAGCACTGAAGTACTGACTACAAATGCAGCCATTTAGATTTTGAACATTTTTGCCAATATACATGATCAGCCATTTCTTCCTAATGTATCTGATAACAAGCTCAACGGTCACGGTCACGGTCAAATACACGGATGACTTTTATCCTTGAACTCAAAAACGGACCTTTTTACTTATTACTGTAATCATATTATGGTTATATTATCTGTAAGCGTTTAAAAGTTAATCGCAAAAATAACTGATTTGCCGAAACGCAACAAGGGCAAAACTCAAATACGCTTCGTCACAGTTTTCGTTCAATGTATCAAATGGATACCTCAATAAGAGGAGTAATTCTGCAATATTATGATTTTATAAATTTTCATTGTTTCCGAGATATTGTAATTACATAAATTTGAAAAGCAGCTAATTTGATTTTTTTACCACTATGTGAAAAAAAAGTACACGAAAGCTACCTGTATTTCAAATTTAATGGAAATCCGGTAATAAGATATGCAGGGATATGTAGTAAAAGCACATGAGACAAAGTCTCTACAAATGCATGATAAAAAAAGGCAATGGAACAACGCTTTCATTTTTGTTCTTCTTCTGAATATCTAAGAAATCAACATTTCGTGGTAAAAAACGAGTAACATCTCTATGAGAAAAAGTATAACTGATTGACAGTGATAAATTTCAAGAGTAATGTCACTCATGTCGAAAAATATTTTAAATTATAAATAAATTGTTCCGCAGCCGATTTCATCCTCCTGTACAGTAACATGTTATATTCATCCTTTAATTAGTTTCATCAATCTGAAAAATAAGAAAAGATTGGTCAAAAGTTTATTACCGGTAAAGACTGTCTTACACCTGTCATTAGACCTTTTTATTCCTTAATGACTGTTAGTCCCAGATGGTTTTCACACACAGAAAAGTCAGTTCTTCCGTGCTGACTCGAAAAACGATTTTATTTTGGAACTTGCTATATCTAAATTTTTATAAATTTTGTTGAAAATTGAGGAGTATCTCCCTCATGAACAGCTCTGTCCTAAGCTAGTTTTGGCATTCCATTTACTAGAAGATATTTGGTAATTTGTTCTCTATAAATTTTTAATTATTTTTGACTTTATGGGCTTCAAAATGTTTAGATTGTATCTGCACTGAAAGACATAAGTTGTCGAAATGGCCACATGCAGAAATTCAATTTACAGTAACTTCGGTATTTTGTTATTTGTCACCACTGGGTCGATGGTACTGCAGGTAGACTATTAGTCCCCGAGGGTATTAACCCACCCCAGAAGTCATTACTTCTGTGCTGACCGAAACCGATTTTATTTTGGAAATTGGTATATCTAAATATTTATAGATTTTGTTGAAACTGAGGAGTATCTCCCTCATGCACACCTCTGTCCTTAGCTGGTTTGGCATTCTATTAATTAATAGATGATATTTGGTTATTTGTTCTCTAACAGTTTTTAATCGTCTTTGAGTTTATGGTCTTCCAAATGTGTAGATTTGATCTGCACTGAAGAAGCATAAGTTGTCGATATTGCCAAATGCAGAAATTGATTGCCAGTAACTTCGGTATTTTGTTATCTCAATGATAAAAATGTAGTGTACAATGTATTTCAATATACAACCGTTAGAACTTACAGGTAAATCCCCTGATCAATCAAATAGAGAAATTCTAAGATCTAGAAGAGAATGCGAACTATCTTGGATCAAAAAATTTTAGACAGCTTTACCACTAGGTATGAATGACAACTTCATGGGCCGGGGAAACATTTCTCAGTGCGCCTCTATTGACATCATGGGTATTTCTTCTCCGACATTACGCCATCGCAGGTCACATGATCGAATTGTGAATTATAACATCAAAAGCAAACGTAAAAACATCGTAAATATAAAAGATTTATATATTGTTTTCAAAAACAATGGGCGGCATGGTTTGTTCACTAAACTTTGTTCATTTCCTGTAACACAACTTTATAAAATCGCCAAACAAGTCAGACACTTTCAAACGTGCCAACTGGGACGAAAAAACGTTAATCAAACAACATTATAAAGACACAGAAATGCTTAAAGTTCCACCTAAAGATAACATCTTACCTACTATGTACAGGGTTCCTAAGCTTCACAAAAATCCCTTCAAACTTTTGACTTTTCTACACTTTATACAACCCTGCCACACAATAAACTGAAAACAGTAATTGCAGATTTAATACATCAATGTTTCTGCACAAAAAATGGAAAACGCAGATACACCTATTTAGTTATAGGGAAAGACATATTTTGTTAAGAACCACACCGATTCAAATAAGAAGTACACCGAGACTGACGTAATCGAAATGTTAGAATTTTTGATCGACAATATTTTTGTCGAATTTGGAGGTCGTGTTTTCCAACAGACAATAGGGATTCCTATGGGAACAAACTGTGCGCCACTTTTAGCTGACCTTTTCCTTTACTCGTACGAGGCCAAGTTTTTACAAGGGCTTATTCAAAGAAAACAAAAACATTCAGCCCTGTCCTTTAATTTCAGCTTCCGCTACATAGACGATGTGCTTTCTCTGAATAATCCTAATTTTAAGGATTATTTACATCAGATCTATCCAAATGAGCTTGAAATTAAAGAAACAACTGAAACACCTACTTCAGCTTCGTACCTAGATCTTTTATTGTATATTGACGAAGATGGACGTTTGAAATCTAAGCTATATGACAAGCGTGATGATTTTAATATCCCCATTGTGAACTTTCCCTTTCTTAGCAGCAATATACCTACCTCTCAAGCCTATGGAGTGTACATTTCACAGTTGATTCGTTACTGTCGAGCTTGTAGTTTGTACAGTGATTTTTTTAACAGAGCAAAAACACTGTCCCAAAAGCTGCTTAGTCAGGGATTTGTTCAACCTTTGTTAATTTCATCCCTCAAGAAATTCTATGGCCGTCACCATAGCATCATTGAAAGATATGACGTGTCAGTATCCCAAATGAAAGTGGACATTTTCAGCTAGATTCACGTCTTCCCGGATTTGAATACCGACTTTGACATTTTCCCGGATTGAATCACTTACAGTGTGACGGGTGCTGTTAACAGAGCAGGACATGCTTACCCTTCCGGAGCACCTGATGTCACTCTCAGTTTCACTGGAGTTCACACTGTGAGTGCCTTTGTTCTGAATGTTGTGGTTTCTGGTTCTGTGCTTTGTGTCTGTCTGGCGTCATTGTGTTTGTGTCTAATGTCATTGTTTTCTGTGTTCTCGTTTTTGCCCTGTCTTTGGACTTCGATTTCTGTGAATTTCACCCCTTTGTTCCTTCTGTATTCTACTGCCGTTGTTTCAAACATCGTTTTATTTCAGCATCTAGAAAGGGTTCTACAACTAATTTATCCATCCATCTAACTAGTTCACTTACTTGTATAAAGGAGTTGGTTATTAAAGACTGTGAAAAAAACTTATTTAAACTCTGGTGTAAATTACTTTTGGAATGTAAAAAATTCTATTGAAGTTTTAGATAAATTACAATCTATTCAAAGACCCGTCTCATCTATTGACAGTTATGATTTATCTACACTTTATACTACCCTTCCACTTAATTGGATTAAATCTAAATTGGGACAACTTATTAAATGGTCTTAAATTTTCTGGTCTGTAGTTCAATTGCTTTAACAAAAAGCAAGGATCCCTTTAATAATCATTGTTCCTGGACATGTGATGATATGATTAATCCACTCAATCTTTTGTTGGACAATAATTTTCTTCGTTTTGGCAACACTATTTATCAACAGGTCATAGGTATTCCCATGGGTACAAATTGTGGAAATATCATTGCAGATCTTTTTCTATTCTGTTACGAGCGAGATTTCATGAAAAAACTTCAAAACGGAACCATACCTAACAGTGACAAACTATTTCTATTTTTCAGAGATAACATCATGTATGTTGACGATATCCTTACTATTGATAATCCCCAGTTTTTAGATTAGATAGACAATATTTACTCGCAACAACTGAAATTAAATAACGTTAACAATGATTCCAAATGTTACCCTTTTCTGGATCTGACTATCATTATTGATACAATCAAAACCAAAATATATGATAAAAGGGATGATTTTGATTTCACTATTACTAATTTTCCTTTTCTTG
This sequence comes from Modiolus philippinarum, assembly GCA_002080025.1. Classification (NCBI taxonomy): domain Eukaryota; kingdom Metazoa; phylum Mollusca; class Bivalvia; order Mytilida; family Modiolidae; genus Modiolus; species Modiolus philippinarum. The sequence continues at coordinate 15,926 of MJUU01031039.1, forward strand.
ACGGCGACATTCCCCTTGCTCCGTCCTAAGGGGTGTATATTTCTCAATTGGTACGATTTGCACGAGTTTGTTCTACTCTTGATGATTTTGATGAACGTAACCGTACTATCACAACCATCTTTATAAAAAGGTTGTTAATTTTGTTCTTTACTTTTTCTATTGTTTAAATGATGATAGAGCAATAACACCACCTTACGTAATACATTGTCATTTCTTTGTTACCCATATAGCGTTAAAGTGTAACATAAATAATTCAGAACCCAGTTGGGTTAAGATGTGAATTAAGTTCTTGAGTTGCAAGAAAATGTATTTATCGTATTTTTTATGTTAAAAAATGGATAACAGGAAACACCTACAATGGCTAAAAATTATAATTACATGCAACAATTTGCAAGGGAACTACACAAGAAAAACTCGTATAAGACAAGACAAACGTAGACAACGATAGGAACTCGGGACAACCGGACTTTGTACTACCACTAGCAAAAGCCAGCGGTAGAGTTAAACCGGTTTATGGGTACCCAAACCTCCCCTTTATCTGTCCCGTTTCCCTATAGCATAAAAACATACGAATAAAACCCAATACAGGTAGACTACTAACTCCACTAGTGTTTTTGAAAGGCAACCTATGACAGCGGTTGAGATAATACTTTGCCAGCTAATTCTATGTTTGATGAAGATCTCGCATCTGTTACAAATAGTAACACAGCTGTAGTGTTGATCGACATCTAGCAATGAAATCTGTGAAAATGTGTGACCTTACTTTGAAGTTTGAGCAAATCTCATTGTTAAAGGCCTCATGGTGACGTCAAGATAACGAAGAATAAAAGCGTTGTTTCAGGGATTGGTTTAACTATGTATTTGTAGAAATTTTGTCTCATGTGTATTTACCTTTTCATTGTACCTCAGTATGTATTTTCTATATACAGTTTTCACTTGATACATTTGCTATTTTTCACACTTTTCACAACACGACTATTTGCCGGTCAATAGTTTCAATGATATCTTTGATGTTCAATTTCGGTACAATAAAATACTTATTTACTGGCTATTCGAACAATAGCAAGTTAAAGGTTTCCCTCGACACTAACTATTTCCCTCCGCGACTACTGTTGTAAATTTTAAAAGTCTAATTAGTGATTGAAGCAATATAATAATTCTAAATATGAATTGTATAGAAAATTAAAAATGATTCTTTTAAGTAAAGATTTATACTCGTGAAATCAATGTGGCTAAATTGGAATGCTACCACACTAGTGGAAATAAAACAAAATACACAAATGACATGTACAATAAGTTTTAGTTGTTCTTTTTTACTTCTGACAACTCCAATGCAGATAAACATTAAAACGAAGTATGTGCTCTCAAGATCAGAACAAATTATAGAGTAATATTAAATATGGTATAAGTTCCTATTATTCTCATTGGCTAATACGCTCACGTGATTTTAAGAATATTCAGTATATTTCAGCGTTGTTTCTAATTTTAGGTACATTGACGCCGTGTTTCTATTTTTAAGTATATTGACGCTATGTTTTTATTTTTAGTTTATTGACGCTACATGTCTGGTTGGACTTAAAGTTTTCACCAAGAAAAGGTCTTATGAAAAAATTTTCAATAAAGATTGGAAAGCGCTTTACAAATTAATAGGAGTTTCCACCGGGGAAATAAACGGGGATATTAAAATGTTTTTGCATGTTTTTTTACTGCACACTTCACGTAAATACGCTTATAAAAAGGCTTACTTGTTTGTTTTTTATTCGCAAATATAAGAGAAATGACGGCATTTATTTATCCTATGTGCACTAATGTAATGACCCATTCTAGATGATGGCAGATCCACACCCGCCTTCAAATAAAGGTTCTATTTCTTATTAAATTCTGATGTATTGACAAAATTTTCCTCCGCAAAATTGTAATGAGATACCATAAAACTACATATGTAATATAAAAATGATGGACTTTTTACTTCGTTCTCGGTCAATATAAACCTAACAGGTCCATATATAATATATTGACTTCGTTAAAAGTCCATTATGATAAATATTGACATGTGAGCTGCTAAAATGAGTCTAAATTGAAATATCAGAACAAACAATTACATCAAGCAAGAATCAAAATTTTGAAATAATCGGCATTCAGGTTTTACTAGAAGGCCGTTATTACATAGAATAACAAAATACCGAAGTTTCTGTCAATTTTGTTTCTGCACATGCGCATCTCGAAACTTATGTCTCTTCAGTGCAGAAACAAAGTGAGTTCTAGCTTTGACCCATTTTAACAGCTCACAGGTAAATATTACCAATTTTTTTAAACTCAAAGCAACCAACGAAAAAAATTAAAGATGTCACGAGTTACTGATAACATTTATATGTTTATATACATGTACATTCGTATATACCTCAGGTGCTTATTCGTATATACCTCAGGTGTGACATTTGAAATTTATCTTTTTACAAATTAATTCACATACTAAAATGCACAAATTTATCGTTTTATATCATAAAACTCTAAACTATTTTCGATATCTTGTTATTATTTCACTAGACAAATACTGGGAAATAGTGCATTTGAAAAGTTTTAATCTTAAATGGGAGACTATATTTACTATACAATATATGTACATTGTCGATTTATTGCTTGTTTTTGTCCACGAATTATCAAAACCTATTTGAAAATGTGTTTACCTAGTATGAGCTGAGAAATCCATTCGAACAAAACAAATTAAGTGTTTTTATCGCTAATCCTGTTACTGATATGTACCAGATATATGTTTCTGTCTCCATTAAAATATTTTCTGGTGAAACATATATTTTTTGTTAAATATAGCGCTTTCAATCATGTGATTATTTTTTTTCACGAAACGACATTCGACGTGATATAATTACGCTGTTGCAAACATCTCATAGAGATTGACGATTATATATTCGTATCGGCGAACAATTGAAAATAAAGCAAACTAGCGAATGAAACAAAATCTAAAGGTGAAAAAATTTTAAAATAAAAAGGTATACCAAAACAGTTATAAGAATTGTTCTTCAAACAACAGCTGTTTTGATTTACCCTCTGATATTACTGTTGCCCTCCGCCTACGGCATCTTCCAACAGTTCAATTCACGATTCAGACAGGGCAACTGTTGTGTTAAGGTTAAAGGTCCCCCATACAGTTCAATCTTAAACCTATGGTAATTTTTGTGATTCTACTTATTTTTTTGATATGCTTTTGATACTAAATTTCGATTAAAAGATTTAAAAAAAAAGGATTCCATGGCAAATAAATATGGAAAAATTCAAATGATCATTATATATTGGCCTAAATCCAAAAGCCAAAAAGAAAATTAGGTGTAAAATCACCATGAAAAAGAATTAAAAAAAAAATAAAAAAAAAATAAAAAAAAAATAAATAATAAAAAAAAAAAATACCGACTGAGAGGCTGGACATATTTCCCGAGCCGAATAAGGGAAATTTTGGAGCCTCGAAGTCGGAATTGTTGACAAAAATCACTCGAAACAACGTGATATTTTTCTTTAATTCCACTGAATATTTTTCGTCCTGTCTTATTGAAGATTTCAACATGAAGTTTTAACGGATAATAATATAAATTCGTGCCTCGTTTTCAATAAATATTTTGGTTGTTAAGGCGGTGTTAATTCATCCACAACTGTCATTTTGTATTGCATGCCAAAATACTTTTTTACCATTTTAATTTGGGATTAAATAAATCATGATTTTTTAAATTCAGGTGAAAGTGTACTTGTAACGACATCGTCGTGCTTTTGAGATTGTCAAAATCAGCTGTTTATTTTTGCAAAAAAAACCGCTTGTTGTATTTCTAAGCTGAAAAAAACTAACATGTAACACGTGATTGGTTTTTATCGGTTGGCTAAGGTCCTCTATAATTAAATAAAACATAAATGAAACTGTTAAGAATCAGTTTCGCAATCAGAACTATGTACCAATGATGACACCATTCATCGTCATTTCAAGTTGTAAGTGACATCGAATACACTTTCATCATTTCATCTATACTTAAGGTTAAATCAATACCTTTGAGATTATTGTTTTTTTGTATATTTTGTTTCACTTGTCAATGAAAAAAAATCGGGATTTGTTATTATAAGGAATGATGCGATTTTTAGAACGTGGTATTTTTCAAAAATACAACGCTTCGACTGCAAATACCACGGCAAAAGTGAAAAACCAGAGCAAATCATGACATTTGTCAAAATGTTCAATACATGTGAACCAATCAAAATCCAGCACTATTATATAAGGTGGAATGATTTTGTTTTCCTATTTGATAGTAAACAAGTGTTTTTTTCCTTCTAGTTATTTTTTTTTTCGAGGCCGGAAGCAAGCCCCTGCATCTTAATAATGAGACTTGATTTATTTATGACCGCGATTTTAAATATGCATGATGAGTTGGAGATGCTTATCATTATTTTGATGCAACTGGACTAACCCTGAAGGAGTTGTTGTCAACACGTAAATGTTATTTCCAAGAGTGATATCTGCTAAAAGGGTAGGGCGACTTGATATCAGTAAAAATTCACTACACTTCTTTGGATTTTAACACGTTATTTGCTAAGTGTAATTTCAAGATAAATGTGCATAAAGAGTTTAAATAACTATTTCTTAATACAATGTAAGTATTATAATAAACTTTTAAACAACTACAATGAAAGTAATTTAAACAGTTTAATTGGGTGCTTTAAAAAAATGCAATCAAAACCAACAACACTGATTCAAAAAATTATTATTCTTATCATTTGAAGATATGATTCATTACTTTTGAGTCTCTAAAAGTTTCTTGATTCTTAGCACATACACATATTAATGTTTCATTTAAGACAAAACTATAAATAGATATGTCTGACACAAATAATAATCATTGATTAAGTATTTTACCAATTACAGAAGACGTCAATTCATTGTTGCATTTTCATGATTCGCTTTTGAATTACGGCACGTGATTGTAGTTTTCAGCCATTGTAGGTGTTCTGGGAGTTTTGAGTTTGATTTTTCTTCCGTAGTTGGACAGTGTTCTACCAGCAGACTAAGCTCCTTGAGCTAGCCGGTAGTATAGCGGCGAGCACCCCTTGACCCATCTTTCAAAATTACGTAATGTTTTTCTCTTTCCCTTCAAGATTGTGGTCATGGAGTTAGTAGTCTACCTGTATTGGTTTTTATTCGTATGTTTATTATACTTTAAGGAAACTGGACAGATAAAGGGGAGGTTTGGGTACCAATTAACCGGTTTAACCCTACCGCTGGCTTTTGCTATTGCCGGTACCTAGTCTGGCTGTCCCGAGTTCCTATCGTTGTCTACGTTTGTCTTCTGTCTTATTCGTTTCCATAGCAGATTGTGGCATGTAATTATAATTTTCAGCCATTGTAGGCGTTTCCTGTTATCCATTTTTTTACATTAACTTCTGTCTTTTGTTTGGAATTTTATTATCCTTTTGTCACAACTGCAGAGTGGAGTTGAAAAAATAGTTCCCCGTGATTGTGGTGTTTAAGGGTTTTTTTTACGAATTACAGAAGACATTGGCAACTATGATCCTCAATTCATAGTTGCCGAGTCATGATTGGCTTATAAATAGCATGTGATTGTAGTATTCGACCATTGTAGGTGTTTACAGTTATCCTATATTTGTAACATTAGAATTTGTCTAAAACTTCACACAGAAACTGCTAATGAAACCTTTGACAAGTTGAAAAATTCTTAAGTTTAAACTAAAACTATATCTCCAATTGTTTTATACGATCAAACACGGTAAACCCTGGGAAAAAAATCTTTAAAAAATTCTTATAGGTTATTGAGTTTGATCTTATAATGCTGAAAATGCTACATTTTAAACTTAACCCTTTTTGCTTATCATTAATTTAAGAAAAAAAGTAACTACGATCAAAAGAGTTAGGAAAATGCATTGCCTACAAAACAAGCTATGACTTCCTTTGAAATTTCAAAAAGAGTAGATTTAAGTATTGTGAATATTAATGCAAATTAAATCCTGTACCTCTATTTCTCATCGTCTTTAGCTCACCTGGCTATGCCAGGGTGAGCTTTTGCCATCACTTGGCGTCTGTCGTAAGTCGAACGTATTTTCTTTTCTGAAACCACTGGGCCAATGGGAAACAAAATTGGTCAAAATAGTCTTTAGATGGTCTTCTTCAAAATTTTTGATCTTTATGTTCGTTCCTCATAAATGATGACCATCAGCGTTGAAAATAGTTTTAGCACAAAATCCTGTAGGAAATGTATTCAAAGATCTCCTCTGCAACCACAGAGCAATTGGAACGAAATTTGATCACAATAGTCATTTGCTGGTCCTTTTCAAACTTTGCAATGTGTATGTTCGTTCCTCATACAAGACTGAAGATGGTCGCCAGCGCAGAACAGGTTTTACCATAGGACCCTATTAGAAACTATTCTAGATCTATTATGAAGCTAGTGGGTCACTTGGAACCAAACTTATCACAATAGTCCTTTGATGTCCCCCTTCTAAGTTAGTAATTTTAATGTCCTTACCTCATCCAAAATTGCCGCCAGTTGGAACATAGTTTAACATAGGTGCCTTTTGAGAAATGCATACAAAGATCTTCTGTGACATTACTTAGCCAATTATAACCAAACTTGGTCATAATAGGCATTTGGTGTTCCCTTTCAAAGTGTATGATTTTTATGCTCTTACCCTTATGGAAATGCATTCAAAGATGTTGAAACCAACGGCCTAATTGGAGGCAAACAATTGTCTATTAATTATTCTCTTCAAGGTTTCAAGATGGAGGCAGCAGGAAACATAGATAAACATTTTGCATGCAAAGATCTCTGAAACCGCCGAACCAATTAAAACCAAACATGGTCACAAAAGTCCTTTGGTTGCCCCCTTTATGGTAGTACCTCGTCCAAGATGGCTGTCATGGGGAAACAAAGTGGAAAGTAGGACCCTATTGGAAATGCATTAAAAAACTTTTTCTATGAAACTGCTGAAACAATTTCTGTTAATTTTTTACATGATATTCCCTCGTGACCCTCTTCAAAGTTTATGAGAATTTTATTTTCACAACTCATCAAAGATGGCTGCAAGCGAGGAACATAGATTGACATAGGATATAGTGCAGCATAGGACCCTGCCGAGCGATACACTATCTTTAAAGCCTCTTTTCAATTTTGACAATATACCGAATGTACCGAATTTATGTTGAATTTAAATTCTGCATTTGGCCATTTTCGAAATTTATATATTGCAAGTTTCAAAAAAAAAAAAAAAAATCGGTTTTTTTTTGGCAATAATCGAAGTACTGACCACTAGGTTGTTGAATAGCTTCGAGGAATAACAGACCAAGAGTAGAGGCATCTGCCCAGTGCCAATGAAATACGAATTCACTGCGAATTTAATATTTCCATCAGAGAATTTCGACAACTAATGTATCATTTTAGAAAATAAACTACATAGGGCTTTCCATTCCCAATATTGATTAAGATTTTGAGTAATTTACAAAAAATGCTTCGTAGTAGGTTGAAAACCACGAACGACAAAGTAATGACAAATTTCACACAGTATTTGACGACGGAAGCAGCAAGGCATTGTAACTAAAACATTGCTGTTTCGTCGCACTGCAAGTTGCTTAATTTTTGCCTCTTTTTTTTACAGTTTCTTAAAACAAAAGAAAACTCAGTTCAGCAAATGAAGTTTCTAAATTTTTCTGCCTCTTTTTGTCAAATTTATATTTCTATTCGCAATTACAAATGTGTCTTCAAAATAAAAATGTGAAAAAAACGAAAATTTTTGAAGACACATTTGTAATTGCGAATAGAAATATAAATTTGACAAAAATTTATATTTCTATTCGCAATTACAAATGTGTCTTCAAAAATTTTCGTTTTTTTCACATTTTTATTTATGATACCTAAAAATACTGATAAAATACAAAGCAAAGTATTTGGGAAATCGATCAAATAAAACAGCAAATAAATTAAAATGAGGTGATGTTCACATGCAATCTTAAAATATTACATGAAATCTCAAAATATTATATACAATATCTAAATTATTCACTTGCAAATTCGGTAATCAGACTAAAAGTGACATTAATGTCATAACATCATACTTCATTGTCTTTGTAAAGATTATCTGTAGTAACAATATCGCTTTCGAAAAAAGGTGTCTTAAAATACTCTCAGTTTATAAAAGTCTGCTGTGAATTAATTGATGTATTGTCTTGCTTAAAAAAAAATTACTTACCCGTTACATACGCGACACCTCCTGCAAATAATATCTAGAATTTGAAGCACAATATTATAAAAGTATCATAATAAAATGTACAACTAAAGTACATATCAGAAATACTCTTGTGCTTAGTTACGAGGTTGACCAATATAAGTTTTACATAGATTCACATTCCACGCTTTGAAAAATAACATAGGTTTCAGCGTGGTTCGACCAAGGATCATTTCATTTACTGGACTTCTGCTTTACCTTCTTTTACTAACCGTACTCGTTGTAGTTGCCGTGTAAAAAATCGTATGTAAGGAATCGTTGTAGAGCAATAAGGATATATAATTATTCTAGTATGGAATATTTACTTCATGACATTATGGGAATCTTCTTAAGAATAGATAGTGGTTTTCTTTCACCTAATATATTAGCTGGGATGTAGATTTATTATCACACTCGGACTTGGTATGTCTGTAGAAGCTCACCCCTCCAGTCTAAGGGAGTCGGGGTTAACTTTTACAGACAAACGGCGCCCCTCGTGTGATAACTTTTACTGCAGCAATTTTTATCTCAAGTAATCGAAGGTTAGATTTTTTTTGTATTCTAATTTTTTTTCTGTCTCTGAAAATTTTGTTTAAATATGCAACTATAAGCATATATTCAATGCGAAAAGTATTGATTATTATTTACAGGTGAATTTTGGAATGTGCAAACTATCGCGTTTATATATCTTATTTCAAATACCTCGAGTGAATGGGAACGATATATATTATAGAGCGTATTGTCAAGTTAAAAAAATTAAACATGCAAGAAGGTACTAACTTGAGATTGAAACCTTTCAATTTTACTCTGTTGGTTATAGGATACGCGTGCAGTAATTATCTGCTTTCTTTTTCTATAATAAGCAATTCTTATCGTTGAGAAAAAAAAATCTCGTTATGTAACGAACATTGTTATTTCATATCCGGACAATTTGCTACGTTTTTTTGCACTTTCGTCACAATTTGCTGGATAAGGAAAACGCCCATAAATAATGGAGCTTAACTTTATTTCCTTCCTGAATTGAATGAGAACAGTGACAGTACTTCAAATTTATATTTTTCGTTCCATAATTTGAACGGTACAGAAAACTTAATCGACAAGACAGACAAAGACCTCGACATGATTTATATCTCTTTTTTCATTATCACATCAGGCTGTACTTATCAGTTTTCATATGGTTTAACTATTGTATACTCACTTTAATCTGAAAATATAATAAAAACATTATAAAATACACACAAATAAATAAGTTGAATATTCACTAACAATGTTAAGGTGTCTGCAGGGTATTATTTTCCTATTATAGAATTTGTGATTTTCTGTGTAGAAACATAATTGTCATGAAATAAAATTTTGGGGTCACCCCGCTGAAATTAAACATTTAAGAATTTAACAAAGAAATGATAGGGAAAATGATAATACGAGAGGATAGCTTGAAAAATCGATTATAGTTTTTGTTCATGCTTTGCATGTGTTTTGAAATCATTATATAATTTAAATATATAGAAAATGGGTTCACCGTTAAAATAAATTAGATAAATTGCCAAAGGTTGATTTCTCTAGTGATATCTATATGAAATTCTTTTATCAAAAAACTCCCTTGCATAATTTCTATGTTCTGTAAATTCAGCAACATATTTAAAGCACATATATTTTAGTTTTCCTTTTTGAAATGAAAATATTGTTAAAGTAATAAGGAATGAAAATTTTAAATTTTTTGGAACTCTCTTTATATTCTGAATAACTATTTTGTTTAATTTCTCAATGAATAAAACCTAAATGAACAAGTATTAGACAAAAAAGGCGGAATAATACCACTTTCTAAATTATTTATTTATTACAAAAAGAGCAATGTCGAGATATTTGATAACTGCAATGTCTAAATTTGTATACTCGTCACATTTTCTGTGGTCCATATAACCAAAATATAGAAATAGACATTTTTTTACACTCAGCACATTTCATTAAGTCCATGTTACCCCAAAGTGAATGGCAATGGAGACTTTTTATACATTTTATTACTCAAATAGAAAATGAAAATACTATTGTTGTAGTGTATTTGAAAAGTTGAATGAACTTTAGGTAATGCCGTACAAGTTATATCAAAGTATGGTTTCCAGATATTTGTGAAATAAATAATAAAAGAAAATTGGGAACTATTTTCAACCTTATTCTAAAAGGTGAAATTTTAAGTGAACATTCTAGTCCCACTAATTCCTAATGTTTTTAAACAACTAATAAGTTTTGCGAACACTCCCTTGACATCTGTTCGATGTATAATATAAAAAAAGAATTAATAACAAACTACCGAGGTTATTGTGAATTGAGGTTCTGCATATACGCATTTCGACAACTTGTGTCTCATCAGTGCAGATCAAATCAAAACATTTGGTAATCCATGAGCCGAAATATGTGTAAAAGCTGACAGAGATCAAATTAAAAATAGGATCTAAATAGGAAAGCGAAAATCAGCTAAGGGCGGAGCTATGCAAGAGAGAGATACTCCTTAAGTTTTAACAAAATTTTCTCAAATTTAGATATTGGAAATTTTCAAATAATGTCGGTATTCGGACCAGCACCGAAGGACTGGCTACTGGCTTGGTGAATACCCTTGTTGACTAACAGTCCAACATCGGCATCGGCCTAGCGGTAATAAATAACAAAATACCGAAGTTATTGTGATTTTAGGTTCTGCATATGCACATTTCGACAACTTATTTCTCATCAGTGCAGATCAAATCCAAAGATTTGGAAATCCATCAACCGAAATATGTGTAAAAGCTGATAGAGAACACATTACCAATAGGATCTAAATAAAAAAGCCCAAACTGCCTAAGGGCAGATCTATGCAAGAGGGAGATACTCCTTAGTTTCACACAACATCTTCTGAAATTTAGAAATAATGGCAATATTCAAATAAAATCTGTTTTCGGGCCAACTTGAAGAACTTGCTACTTGGTTACTTAACACCCCAGGCGACTAATAGTCCACTTAAAGAGTTATCAGCCAATTGATAATAAATAACAAAATACCGAAATTACTGTCAATTTAGTTTTTTCAAATGACTATTTTAAATGTTTAAAGTTTCGATTTTTTTCGTTTTATGCCTTATTTCTCAATATTCAATTGCTGATATATTGAATGACATTTGATTGAAAAGTTAGTTGTTGTTCATCAATAATTCAAACTTTTCCAGCGAGAGTCGGAAACGATCTTTATTGGTTTGTTACCTGATTTTTTTATTGATGCAACCGTTAAATTTGAAGGGAATGAAAGTTTAAACAGTTGTTGAGCAGTGTTTGTAGATGTCTCATAATGTATCGTTATTTCCGTGTCATATTAGAACTGAGTTTTTTGTCAAAACTCTGTTTACATGTATACTTGAATAAATCTTAAAACGTCAGAAATAGGTATGAAGTGTGATTGAAAAAAAGATGATTGTTTTTGGCAAAGGATTCTAGGTATGTCTTGCATAAGAACTAAGAGAGTTTTTCTTCTTTAATGGTATGTATCGTTCAAGCGATAAGAAATTTGAAAGAAAACCGACTTTTTGTAAAGAAAGCATTTCATGAAAAATGTTTTCTTAGTCGTTTGTTGTACTTAAAAATCTGTTGTATGCTAAGGATCGGGGGGTGGGGGGGGGGGGGNGGGGGGGGGAGTGTATGGTCCTAGAAGGTCTCTGATGTAAATAACTATTTTTTACCAGTGGTTTTACATATCGTACAATTTTTAAACAGACAGTATTTTGTGATTTATTAGTTGGAATATTTTATATTCATATTTTATTTAGTAACAGTAATTTATTTAGTTAAAGTAATGACATGTAATAGTCAGTCTGGTCCATCAATTGTACTAGGTTTTAAAGTTACACGATGTTAAAGGAAATCCAAATTCTTTTGTTGTTGTTCTCCAGTCATATCCATTTTTTTATTTCATCAGAAACATCTATTTCGCACTTTCCATACACAGTTTAAAGAATGCTAGTTAAAACTATAACGTATCTCTGTGTAACTATTTCAGTCTATTTCAAGAGGTGTTTAAAAATGTTCAAGTATCAAAAATACAAAATTGCTGAACTAGAGGCTCAGAGACTGAGCCTGTATCGCTGACCTGACAAAATGCTTCTATGCCATGCATGACCAAAAATATGTTTATAACCAATTGGTCTAATATTTAGCTATGTTCTCCTTTATCACCTGTGTTTTTGTCTGATCCTATTGAAATGGGTAATTTTTGAAGAGCACTTTCTATGCATTTAGTTAAATTTGCTTAAATAATTTCAGAGAAGATGATGTAAAGGATGGCTTTCTCGTACCGAGCTCCGATGTTAAACTATGTTCTGCAGTGGAGGCCATGTTTTTTGCCGGATCCAAATGAAATGAGTAATTTTTGTAAAGGATCTTTAGTACATCATTCCTGTTAAGTTTGGTTGAATTTGTTTCAGTGGCTTCAGTGGAGAAGATGAAAATGTGATTTTCCCCATAGGGTCCAATGTTAAATCTACGTTCCGCGCAGACAGCAATATTTTTTATCGGATCCAAACCAAATGAGCAATCTTTGTAAAGGATCTTTAGTACATCATTCCTCTTAAGTTTGGTTGAATTTGCTTCAGTACTTTCAGAGGAGAAGATGAAAATGTGATTTTCTCATAGGGTCCAATGTTAAACTATGTTCCTCGCTGGTAGCCACATTTTTTAACAGATCGGAACCAAATGAGCTATCTTTGTAAAGGATCTTTAGTACATCATTCCTGTAAAGTTTGGTTGAATTTGCTTCAGTAGTTTCAGAGCAGAAGATGAACATGTGATTATTCCCATAGGGTCCAATGTTAAACCTATGTTCCGCGCTCTGGCAATTTTTTTTTATCTGATTGGAACAAAATGAGCTATCTTTGTTAAGGACCTTTAGTACATCATTCCTATAAAGTTTGGTTGAATGTACTTCAGTGGTTTCCTTCGGGTCAGGTGAGCTAAAAGGTGAGTCTTGTTGACATTAAATTAAACTCATTTTTCGCTTATCATCTTTAATAGAACACACACAAGAGTAGATAAAGTTGTTAAAATTGACAATTTGAAAAAAAAAAAAACGCTAAGATTTTATTTCATATTTACAGTTTCCTCGATCAATTACATCTCATCACTTTTTTGAGAAATGAAATGAAAAACAGTTAAAGCCCCGGTTTTCATCGCAGTTCACTGCCATGAAAGTTCACACTATGATTGCCTTAGTTCTAAATGTCGTCTTTTTATTTCCGTGCATTGCGGCTGTCTCACATAAATGTTTTTGTCTTTGTTTTTCTCTGTTGCCGGTTTTGCAATGTCTTTGGACTTCAATTTTTGTGATCATCATTTCCTTGTTCCTTCGGTATCGTACTGCCATAGTTTTAAAAGGACGAATAAAGTATCAAAGATTTGTTGACAATTGCTACTATGTACAGTGAAACTTGTATAGAGTCATCACCCTTTAGACAGGGTAAAAGTGCCCTTTCAAAACAAAAGCCTTTTAAAATCAAGTTCATTTTGCATAAAATGTAAAGTGGAAGGGAACTAAAACAAGTGACCTTTGCTTTCAAATGGTTGCTTATTCCAGGTGACAGCTATGTTATGGCAAGTTAGACTAATTTCTTGAAAAAATACGATTCAAAACTGTATTACAACAGATTATCTCCCTTACATGAAGTGAAGACAACTTACATACTAGTGCTATCCTTTATCTCAATTATCTGAACTGAAGAGACATTATTTACCTCGTGATTTTATCTTAAGGTAGATAGACACTGTTGCGCTGCGCAATTCAATCGCGCATTTGAAAAATATAGAGTCGAATATGGATTTGGTTTGATTTTCTGGCCGGAACAGTAATTTGAAGTCATAATTGATTGACTAATGTATAACGTCATATTTCGTCTACTTTGCCGCGAATTAACTCCCCTTTCCCGTAAATAATGTTCATTACGGTAATTTTGTAAAATATCTCCGTTAAAAGCTGGTTGACCTATGCATTTTTTCGCCTTTTTCTGTAGTTGAGATTATTAACGATCTACTAACAAAAGTACAAAAAATTCTCATGGATAAAGGGGTCATATCAATTACGTTAGAGATTGCCTTTCCATATTTTCCCCGTGTATTCTTTGTAAATTTACGTGAAAAAATGGCCAAAAATGCACAAACTTCGACCTGGATTCTAGAAAAAACAAGCATGGTGACTCATCCATTTTATTGCGGATTTCAAGTGTATAGGATGGGATCTTCAATTGTTCCAATTTATAAAAAAAATTTCATGAATGTTAATATAATTGTCTATCTACCTTAAGTGAATGTATAAAGAAAGTATATACTTACAGAGCCCTGTGAATGTAAAAAAAGGTAAACAGCATTACAAAAATGTTTAATCTTTAATTATATTCTAATATTAAATGTGTGCGTAATATATTATAACAAGAGTTGTCAGAATATAACATAGCTCGCCGGGAATAAGAGTGACCTCAATGTACAATAAATTTGAAAATTATACATTGCACAATATCATGTTCTTCTTTCATAATTGATGACGTTGTAATACCAAATCTATTTAGAAGTATTTCAATTGAAGTTTCATATGTAAGAAGGCTTGATATCATAGTCAACGGAAATTATGTCCTTAGCTAGCTGTCAGTAACTGCGAGCATTTGTCCGGACAGTACCTGTGTGTTTTGTCTTCATGTTTTATGTACTTCATTGTAAGGGTGCTCGTCTTGATAAGTTGGACTTTTTTCTAGTTTGATTTTACTGTGAGTCTTTTTGTGTATTTATTTTTTAGCCATTCACCACACATAGGGGGAGGGTTTGGATCCAAGAAAACGAGTTTAACCCCACCGCAATTTTTGCGCCTGTCCCAAGTCAGGAATATGTTGGTGATGGACTTGTCCGTGTCTTCTTATAAAATTTTAGTTTCTTGATATTTGGGTCATTGGATGTGATTTGTTTCCATTGATTTATCCACTTTTTTACCCTTTTGGGGCCATTTAGGGCTTGCTATATGGTGTGAGGTTCCTCACTGTGTTGAAGATCGTACGGTGACCCCTAGATGCTTTGTTTTGGGTCGTTTTAACCTGGATATGGTATGTTGTCTCCTGGACATTTACCCCATTTCCTTTCTTTTTCATATTTTCATGACTGTAATGTTTTAAAAATGTTATATGAGGAAGTCACATACCAAATAGGTACTCCCTACCATTAACAATGACTTCTTTAGACAGTGTTCAAGTTTTTATTTGTAAAAAAAACAATTACTCTCCGGTCAGGGTCACTGTGAAGGGCAAAATGCTTACAAGTATGGTAATGCCAGAAGGCTCTCATCACAGGGAAGCCAAATGCCAAATATTAACATGTTTTCACTAAACGACAAACTTCTAGACACAAGGTTTAAGTATAAAAAAGCATTCAAGGCAAGGTCAAGGTAACAATAATTACAATATAAATATGGTACAACCATTAAGTTCTTTTCATAACAAAGTCACATATCATATGTGAACACTTCACCCCTAAATGTCACCTTTTGGA
The DNA here is from genome assembly GCA_002080025.1 of Modiolus philippinarum. Classification (NCBI taxonomy): domain Eukaryota; kingdom Metazoa; phylum Mollusca; class Bivalvia; order Mytilida; family Modiolidae; genus Modiolus; species Modiolus philippinarum. The sequence goes on from MJUU01031039.1 coordinate 31,732, forward strand.
CACAACTTTAAGGCCATTAAGAAGTAACGTATTCGTTTGTTTATTATACTATAAGGAAAATGGGACGGTACTTATTATTTTTCATAGGCGACAATAGCAAAATTTTCAGACAATTAACTAATTAAGACAAACAGCAAATAAAGTCAAAATAATCGGTTAAGAACTATTATATGTCATTGCAAAATTTAACGTTAAGTAGAAATACAAATGGACAAAAAAACTGTGCACTGATTAAAATGTCATACAAATGAAAAACAAATCATTTAAAACTACTAAAACTTATGATAACCAAACTTTAAAGCATCTTCTCTCTAACGAGAGAACTCAAACAATTTTGCAGAAAAACGAAATTGCGATGGTTGGACCAATCACAGCAGGTATTGGCAATAAGAGTATCATATCAAAGTCGCTTTATGATCAATATGTTAATGACGGTTAATACCCATGAAGCGATTGTGGATTTTTGTACAGCAATCCATAAACAATTCAATTTCGACTAGAGTGTGCAATTGAAAAAGAATCATTGCACCTTTCAGATATCTGTGTTTTTTTATACGCATGGATCCTTAGAAGTATTATCTGCAATCGGTACATAATATCCATAAATTCTCTTCATGTTGATCATGAAACTATGGACAACAATAACATACATTTTTACATTATTACAATTTAATAAAAGAGATAGCAGGAAACATCTAATTGGACGAAAATTACAATAACAAGAGTAGACAAGACAATTTTCTTTCAACTTGGGCACTATTAAGTGCTACAAGAGGTAAAACACACACACACACACACATACACACACACACACACACACACACATATATATATATATGTATTATATACATTTGTCTAAAAATAGCAACATCAACAACCTTGTTTAATTAGAATGTCGGATCTGCCAACAGAAGGCTGATACAATTAAATAAAAATAGGAATGATATAAGTATCTTTATAAAATAATTATAACGACACTAAAATGCAAATTGATGTTAAATTGACAGCAGATTTTCGCCTTTCTACAGGCCTCTCAGGCTGATTATAAATTCTCTACGCACGTGTTTGCATGTGCGATAAAAATATTTTTGTTGGTACCATTACACTAACAATGAAAATTGAAACATAGATATTGTCGTTCTTTATGACATAGAAAGCTAAAAATGGTAAATATAAAATATGAAAGAAATTAAAAAAAAAATACAATTTATTAAAAGGATGCTTACATAATTGTTTGACGCTGGAAAAATATTTTTTATATTTTTTGTTACTATTGAATTTCATTTGATCACGTTCGTTAACACCGTTGGGTTCTAAAGTACAAAGCAGGTGGACCCAAAAATTCTCTCGCAAATTCCTTGTAAAGTCATCCCATTGATCGATTTCTTCAATGATCTGTAATTTGATATCTTCAAAAGTATGTCCTGTCGATTGGAGATGGCGCATGACAGGACAGTTTCTATAACTGTCCTGTCACGCGCCATCTCCAATATCGTGTCCTTTCTAAGGTAGTCACAATGAAGCTAAGTCAATCACCGAGATGACTAAAATAGATATAAGCTGTACAAATTATGGAACTATCACAATGCAGGATATTCAACCAATTAGAAGCGACATTTGCAGAAAAATGCACCCAATCAGATCCAGTCTTTTAAAATAGCTGACCAACCACAGCCATAATAAAAAAAACACTTACATGCCAGCCAGTCTATATCAGTCACCAAACTGACTCTCCAGTAGGAAAAGCATGTTATGCTAAATGCTTACTTGTCACATTGATAAAACCATTCGGAGTATTCGGAGTAACATCAAGAATACAGCTCTTCCAAGGGCAGGAATATTTTGTCGATTTTGATAAAAAACTAGACACAAACTTTCCGATGATTTCATGTTATTGTGTAGTCTCTCCTGACGTTACTTCAACGATCAATACAGTCTCAAACAAAGGCCAGGTGCTAAAGCTACCAGCTTAATTGTGGTGATGAACAGATCCATCGCATCACAATTTTGAAATTGTGATTGAACCTTCACAAATCAACATGAAAGGACCAAGAAAACACCAACCAATCCATAAACCAACGAGGATTATACAAAAGAGACGTCTTGCCGTACGATCGTGATACTTGACAGTTAAACCTGGTCAAGAAGTTGAACAGGAAAGATGAAGGAAACTCGAATGGGACCCATATAACTTTTGATTTAGCTTTTTATAAAAATATTCCGGAAAAGATATGGCAAAATCTTGTACAAAACACAAAAGCTTTCTAATCACTATATACTGCGAAAGTACTATTATTCGTGGGGATCCAATTTTCGTGGATTTCGTGGTTGGCTAAATCCACGAAATTAAGTTCCCAACGAAATGCATTTTTCCCATTGGGCTTTAATACATAGAAATCGAAACCACGAATTTATGGGCCCACGAAATAGTAATTTTTATGGAAACCACGAAAATTGATGTCCACGAATAAAAGTACTTCCACAGTAGTTTAAATTTATTTTGCGACAAATTAACTGCTTAATTTCCATTCCAGACAGAATAACACCAGATTCTTGTACGTGACCATACAAGTGAAAAATAAAACGAGCTCATCGATTGATATTTGTCGCATATATCAAATATTGAGAGTCCCATGATTTAGATTTCCATTGTTTATCCTAAAAAATGTAAGACCAGAATTAGAAACATGTATATTTCGTCAATTATCTGTAGCGACACTTGACCTGCGACTATCACCGATAAACTATAGAATGAGCCTTATCTGTTGGATGGGTAAAAGGCATAGTTACGACAAGGTTGGACTAATGTAACTAATATATCCCATGTTATAATAAAGGTAAGGGTAATTCGTAGATAAACAACACAGATTTCGTTTGATTTAGGAGCAGAGTTAGTGTAAGTGTTGCAGTAAGAGTATAGTTACGGTAAACATGTACTTGTATCATAGGTAATTTAAAATTGTAAATATTTTAAAAATGCATTTCATTCATTGTTTTTATTTTGTTTGGCCTAAATATTATGTAATTTGTTTGGTCTAGTTATGTAACTTGTTTACAATAAACAATGGTTAAGGTTATTACACCTTAGAACATATGGAAATTTCTAGAATTTAAATTTAGTTTTTAACACATAGAAATTTCTAGAAGTTTTCCTTGCATAATCATTTTAGTCATTTGATTATTAGTTGATATGGAATGTTCCAGTCATATCTTGTGAATGATCTTTCTAGAAGGAATAAATGTATATATATGTTTATATAAGGTAGCAGAAAAGGGTTAGAGCAGTCAGTTTAAAATGTTTATACAGGATTAATAAGTGTATACAGGATTATTACGCACATCTTTTGTATTGGAAATCGACATCAGTTATTGTGAATCTATTCAATTATTTAGTGAGGATTATATGGAATATTCATCTGGACAAGTTATTGGTAGACTTAGTGAATTATTAATTTGGATATTTACTTGGACTTCATTATTGTCAGATAAGTTACTATATATATTTAATTTGTAAAAGAAGTTTTTTTTTGTCTTATTAAAAAGTTTATTTGAGCCGATTTTGTTTTTATTTCTGCTTACACCTTTTTGGTCATTTCTACCACATAACACTTGGGTTAACGAATATGAGTGAATATAGTTGCGGGATATAAATATCCTCTTGTAGATTTCTTTAAAATTTACAACAACTCAATCAATTTTTGGCAAATATGGCCAATGAAATTTTGTTACATATGCTTGACAGATAAGATTAATGCTTGAATACCATATTCTTCATTGTATTTTGCACAAGAAGGATGATCTTGATTTCAACTGTTGTTTATCGAATTAATCATGTTAATATCATAGGAACGTTAATTATTGGTTGGTTTACAGTTACTCTAGATGTTTATGCAAGAATGCATGACTTCTTTAAGTTTTCAGTCTAAATTTATGTCGACATTCTTGTTTCTATCATTAATTGAACGGGACTTCTGGTATCTGTATTTACATTGTTATGTCCTTTACAATTCCAGCCGATTGCATTTTTTTGCTCTTAAAAGAAATATCATTTCAGCCCAATCTTTTTTTTTAAATTGGGATGAAAGATATTGACAGATAATAAGTAACAGCCTGACTTGGATGTACAGCGGGAGTAGATACTCTAGGAACGGACTTTTACATAGAAAAAAGGGAAGAAAAGAAGGTCGTGAAGGCTAAAGACACAAGAGAACAACACAACCTTCGAACTGTAAAACGCCACATTCAAAGCTTAAGCAACTGCATGTGAGCTCTGAAAACAGAGAATGATATCAGGTGCTGCTAATGAGTAAACATTTCCTGTTTCCCTTACTTTCACACTGATAGTGAATCAATAAAGGGTAAAGTCAAAACCTGGAAATTTAAGAAGCATAGATAAGTAGCGTTGATTCGAGAAGGTGAAAAGCTACGTCGTATGAGAATCAAGATGTGATGTCGATCTGTAAGGTTTTTTTATAGTGACGTGTAGGCTGTTGATGTGAGAAATATTCGTAAAGTAAGTGAGAACCTAACCGCCAGTCAAAGAACGAACAATCCATACACCACTTGAGAACGGGACAAAAAAGAAAAATGAAGAAATCTGATTCAAGACGTCGATCTGAGAGTCCCAGCGATTAATATAAATTGCCATGATTTTTTGATTTTTTGTTTCAATATTTTCCTTTTCTCCCTTTTGTTAAGTATTCATTTGCTTTTGAATAAATTACGATACCTTTCGTGCTTAATCACATATCTGTCTCATTTGTATACTTACGAGAACCTGCAAAAAATATAAACTAGTCTAGTCTTAAAAATGTAAACTAGTCTAGTCTTAAAAATATAAACTAGTCTAGTCTTAACAGACATAATACCTTATAGTGGTGATTTTTGCGGGAAAATATTCGCGATTTCTTATCATATACTTACTAAGCCTCCAGTCATATGAATTATATGTTGTGATGTACAAATTTCGCGAAAACTAAGTATTCGCGAAAGAAATCACTTATACGACACCTAAAGAAGGAATTTCATTTGAAAATTTTTGTTATGGAATAACATTGAAGAAACTAAGCAAATGATTCATGTTGTTTATACAGATTTCAAAAATAAATCATATAGAATCTCTCTCTCAGCAGTTGTTTTAATTTCTAATTTCTATTGTCGAAATAAGTAAAAAAAATGAAATAAGTATATAAACTTAATTTGAACCCACCATTTCTTTTGAAGTGCCTGTACAAAGTTAGGACCATTTCGGTCGACAATTTTTCCAATGAACTCCTCCAGATTTGTCTTTTTGTCTCATGGACTTCGCTATTTGAGAACTCTATTGGGTAATTGTGTTATTATCCCCATTTTCAACCGAGAGGATTACATACAAAATGCACCCATTTCTTATGACGGCAGCAAGCGTCAAGATGCCAAAAAAGTAGAGTATCAATAAGTTCTCACGCGGGTTTATTAATATATATATATTTTCCCTGTCGAAAGATTTTGAGTCCTCTGTACTATAAATGATACTTCATCGAAGCTGCTCTGCTTAAAGGCTCCTAGCCTAAACCTAAATAGATAGCCGAGTGAACTTTGTTGATTTATGTATTTGATTTGGTCTGATGAAGGGTCATTTTGATTCGACATAATACATAATTCAAATTCAAATTGTGTTCATATATAAGTGATGTCACATTACTTTTTCATCCTACAAAAGGACTTCGTAGTGCAATCAAGATGAAAACAACAGAAAAGAATTGTTCCCTTGTTTGGTTTTACCTTGTAATAGGGCCTGTAAGTCTCGTACAATTTTGGAACTTCCGGGATCAAAAATTGTACCCGGAAGTAACATTTTAAACAAAGATATATGACGTTTCGAACAAAAATGTGAACGTCACAATACTCTGACGTCATGTTTTGGCGGGAAACGTTTTCGAATTGCCTGTTTATCGTGATTTCTCGGTGTTACATGACGAGACTTACAGACCCTACTGTAGAAGTCTTCTGTGCATTTACTCCATATAATTTCGTTGCTAATTCCAATCAGTTCATATAATAATAATGATATAAAAACTGAAAGTGCTGATTATAATTTCCATATTGTCGATATCCTATTCCTGAGCAGTATCATCCTTTTTGCCTTCATTATTGCATAAATTATTCAATACAGCCTACTTTCAGTACTAACGAGAAAGATGCAGGAATATAAGGACACCGCCCTTGAACTTGATACATTGAAATTTGATGTAGCCATCACTAGTTAAATGAAAATACAAAGAAATGTTGCCCAGACTTTCAACTGACTGGCTTAACATATGCTCTACACGACCTTATATCGGGGCGTGTTATAACATGACAAATGCGTTTTAGGTGTACCCTACCAACGGACACAGTTTCATTTATTAATGGAGCACATTGGTTTGGATGAAAAAGCTATGCTGCCTTGTATCAGTGAACAGGTAAATAGACATGGAGTTAATCTGGACACTTTACAATGTAATCAATTAAAATAATTATAGTAATAATATATACTTACTCATCCCTGAAAATTAGATAAGATAATTTTTATTAAGTCTTAAACAATATGTCATGCATTGACGGATCGATTAAAACTGGCAAAAAAAAAAAAAAACCTGGAACTCCCCTTTTTCTGAAAGCCCTATTACAAAACCCTTTTTTTTTCGTAGATTAGGTACTTTCGCTAGGGGAGTACAATTCAATTTCAATTTTTCAAGTCTTACTCAGTCATTTAAAATCAATATGAAATTTCTCGCTATTTATGTAACTAAGCACTGTCTAAATATATGTCTATGGTGTAACTTGCTTACTTGCTAATTTCCTGCGGATTGGCAAAGTATTACACGATTGCAAGAAGGTTTAAAGTAAGAACATTAACTGGATCAAAATTAGAGATGTGAGTGGCGAAAAAACTGTGCATACACAAGGCCCATCAAGCTTTTTACTGACAGGAGGACTTCAAGGAGATAGGAGAGACTTTGACGAATAACAGGGAGACTTACAATGAATTTGTATAAACTGTCAGGCAGTTATAGGAAAACGGGGAGACTTGAATTTTCCCTCAGTTCTATGACTGGCAGACACGACAAGTTTTAGGGAGATATTGTCTCCCCTGTTTTCCTGTCTAAGGCATTTTTTTTTGCTCAAATTTACCTTTTTATAACTCTAATTTGTTTCGTGAAATTCGGGCAACAATAGAAGATCTAAAGCAAAATGTCCACTGATCTCAATATGTCAATGTAATCGAAACTTGGCAAAATCTATAATATGATCTAATTTGTCCCCTGCCACTAAATTCTGTCGAGTTAAGTTAACCCCTACTACAAGCTGAATTCAATACTTGACAATACTAGCAAAAATCGTGACAGCACTGATGAAACCTCAAGTAGGGGTTCACACAGCTAGAGCTTTATTTTTGGTATAAAAAAGCAATTGGAGCATTGTTTTTACTGTTGCTTTTCATCGTGAAGTCACCTTGAGATCTTCAACAATTAGCATTGCTTTTATCTTATCCTAAGTTCGAGACAGCCCTTAAAATTTGAATTTGAAATAAAGGGAAATAATTATAGCCTACCCTTCCTAAATTCTAATAATGCATACAATATACATTAGGAACGGTATCAGTATCGCGATCCGAATAAATTAAATGGGAGTAATTCGTAAAATGTGGAAAAAATAATTTTTGTACCGATTGTTTAAATTGTGCGATAGTATCATACTACTAATATATCAAACTTTCACGTCTCGCTTGTTGTTCGTTCGGCAATCCGGCTATCAAAATCATTTACAATTAAATGTATTCAATATCTAGTGCTTAGAATGATTTTAATTCAACGCAAAGATTTAATATATTTAGTTTTGTAAACACACCTTTTCATTTAGCCGTCATTAAAACCATATTATTTCTGTTTATTATTATCGGAACTACAGATATGAAAAAAAATCGTTCTGCAATATAGCGGTATGCTATGACGAAAACTTAACGTATTTTTTCTACTTACAAGCATTTTACTCCATTAATAGGTAACCTGTTCAATTACATGTATGTAAAATCTAATTTGGCTCTGGAGTTTCAAATTGGTTTGGTTATGACGAACATAAAATGTCATTATTATGCAAAAATATGAATAAATGAAAAGTAAGTCGACATATGAAGCATAAATAAACAAACCAAAGAATTTCAGGTGATTTAGAAAATTTTAATTTCAGCACTCACATGAAAGATCAGTAGGTTACATTTTATAGTACTCACTCGTTGAAGCGTGTCTCTTTTCCTCTGAAACAAGCATTCACACAATGATAAGTATATCCATGACTTTTCAGTTGAATTATATTTGCCAATGAAAACGTGACCGAATATGATTTAAATGCAAAGTGTTTCATGTCAAAAATTAGAATATGAATGACTTAATACCGAAGTTACTCTCTAATATTTTTTTGTTTTGACCTGCAGATTGAAATACCTCGTAAAATTGACACCAATCAGTCACTGTGAACTTAGTTTCTGCACATGGCAATCCCGACATCTTATGTCTGTTCAGTGTAGATCACATTAAAACATCCAGAATGGTTGATTTTTAACCTTTTAGTCTTACTTTAGTCTATTAATTACAAGCATTTTACCCCTTCGCACAAATGTCCGACACAATTTGTCATTGCATTCCGCTTGGAATGCTTAAAACTTGAGATGAATGGTTAATTAAAACACCATCAGACACAAAAGACCATATAACTGGTAGGTGTGCCATTATATAAAAGTTTTCATTCAAAATGGAAATTTTAGAGGACGAAAAGGGAGGGAAGGGAACTCAATAAGCTTCATGTCGTCGAAACATGACAATGAGGTACAATGAATACAATACTTTTACCCTTGAATGAAAATGCTAGATCAGATAGACAAAAGAAATAAATAGTATCAGCCTACAATCCGAGATTTTTCCCCAAATTAATTTGTGAATTGGGTTACAAATTTATCCAAGGGGCATTTTTAATTATCATACTGAATACATACGGATCAAAACTCTCATTACGTTCAAACTATAATCTTTTACAATTCTCTTTACTCTTAGACGTTAATGCAATTGATAGTTTGCAGAATTGCATAATCATTTACTGGTATTATAAATCAACAGGAATATATTCACCCCTATTAAGCTGAGTTCTCGGCGAACTTAAAGTAAGTGGAGTTCGCGTAAAAATGGATTAGTCCTGTTAAATAATGTTTAGACCGGTTGAGAACAATGTAAATAAATTTCTTATTTTCAGTAACATTGGATAATGTTTTGTCCCGGTTCGGGATAATGTTTAGGTACGGATTTTTTTTTATATTTAAACATTTACCTGTACCTAAACATTACCCAGCTTAATAGGGTTGATATTCAAGTGTCATAACATTATTCATAGTATAGGAACCTGTGCGCCTGAAATATCTGATTTAAGGTTTTTCGGTATGCTGTTTAACGTTTTTCTATGAAAAATACACGATAAACATACAAGTCCGGTAAATATTGACAACATTCTCTTGTTCTGTGATACATTTTTATGCTCTTCATGTTGACCAAATGTGAATAACGGATTGATGTATAGGGAGATGACGTTGTTGAGAAGAAATATGGTGTCTACAAATGTAAATATGTGCAAGAATCGGTGATCTCAGCAATCATTCAACAGTAGAAGAACAATTTCTTGGCTCAAATGCGTCTTTGAGTATCTATATTTATATGGTTAGTCCATTAAAGGCTAAGCAACATATCCACCAAAGGATATAACCTTCTGTGCTTTCTTTTTGATAGTAAGAATATCCATTTTGCAAAAATTTCAACTGTATTCTATTAACAGTTGTTCTGTATGTCTGTTTACTGTTACAAATGTAAGCTCATTGCAGTTTTTCTTTTATTGCATTGTAAAATTTTGCATGAAAGAGAAATCTTAACACGTTGTCATAAGGAGTTTAATGGTTGTATGTTTAGTTTTCTATGAAAAACAGCAAAATAATTAACTTAATAATTCAATGAAGTGGCATTAAGAACTAGAAATCTCAATTTGACAATATCTAAGAGTATTAACACATGCTATGCAGAACGTAAACCCCTTTTAAATGATAAAAATAGTTTCATTTCTTATCAAAAACGCTGAAAGGGCTCCATTCACCTGTTAATTATTCAAGAAAACGTCAAAAAGGTTACAGATTAGACCGTCAATTAGATAATTCAGGCGCACAGGTTCCTATACTGTGTTATTTACACAATGCTAATCTTATTAGATGGTAGAATACAGTTCAATGATGAACCAAAGAATATTTTAACATGTATAATAAATAGTCTTTAACTCGCTAAACAATAATATGAAGGTATAATGATTGGAAAAATATATCCACGATTCCTTATCGCAGAATTTAATTCACTCTGTGTTCTTGAATTTAACCTGTAAGTGACTAACAAATGTCAACTACCATCATATGAATAATTTGAAATGATTTTTCAATTTCCAAATCAAATTACATGAAGCATACAAATGGCTTTAAATGATACATTTGGTTAAAAAAATTGGTGTGTTTTTGTATAATAAACTCTTTTTGGGTCGTTGCCTCATTGACACATTCCCCGTTTCCCTTCTTTTTTCTAATATGTTAAAAGAAAGTGAGAAATAAATCGCCAGTCTGTAAAAGGACATCACATAAGAATAGAACTAAAAAATCGAGACACACATACAGATGAATAACACGGACCCAATTCAAAACCGTTTGCCAAATTAGGTGCAATGGAAGAGTAGGCATTTCCTGCTTTTTAGACACCAGCCATGTCGAACAAGTCAGTTCCAGGCAAAAAGATCATGGACAGGTAGTATAAGACATTTCAGTCTCAAAATTCATTCAGTTAAAACAACCATTAGAAACTAAATGGACATGCCCAAAATGAATCACCTTGAATGTGAGACCAGGTTTGCCGACATGGGAAGTGTCTCCTTTTATGCATTTATCACACTTTACGTGAGAAATGCTATGTACAAAGTTAAATCGAAGCCAAGAACAAGTTATGTTCGACAATTAAGATGAAACGCCCCCAGTAATGTTCATTAAATATTTAACATTAAAAGGTTTATTATGGTAAATGCTACTCTATGACAAACGTTTAAAAATCTGATAAATCGAGGATAATTTTTTTCTCAAGAACTTACAAGTCGAGTAACTGTTTGAATAATTAAGAAATCACTACAAGGCCTTATATATCAAATAATATACCATACTTGCCAACTGACCCGCTTATGGCGGTGTGACCCCCCAATTTAATCCATGATCCGCCAGGGATAATCACCCGCCGCGGGTCATTATTTTCACCCGCCAATGAGAACGTCACCTGCAAATGCCCGCCACAACACAGTTAACGCAATTTTTATGATTAACACCAAACAACCCTTTAAATTTTCCTTTAACAGTTGAGATAAAGTACAAATTCAAAAGAACAGAAGGCAACATATGGTCCAAAAACGGTTAACAACTGATTTATTTCATTAAAAAACCTTGATCACCCCACTGAAAATGCCCAAAACACATTGACAGAAAATGCCTTGCCCTAATCATATATGGTAATAAATGGTACAGAACTAGTGTAATGGATTCTGGAAAACGTGCATGATGGCTTGACTCTATATGACCCCCCGCCACATACCTGAATGTTGGGTCATGACCCGCCACAGCAGAATTTGAGGTTGGCAAGTATGAATATATAGAACAAAAATGATAGTATGGTGGCAATCAGAAAATGCATTATTTGTTGTGATCAACGGTATTAGAGCATTGAAAGGACGACGGATTGGCAATAACAAAAATTAATGTCTAGAGACATGGCCAAAACGAGAACACAGAAAGCAATGACGTTAGACAGACTCAAGACACAGAAGTAAAAACACAAACATTCAAAACCAAGACATTCACAGAGTGAACTCCAATATACATGATAAAACCGATATCATACAAAAACAATAAAATACAAACCCGCATTGATTGCACATGCATAAAAATCCACGCCCTGTAGTTTCTAATATTGATCTGAAATAAAAATTAATACAACAATGGTTATTAAACCAACAGTTTTATGTTTTAAAAATTAATCCTATCAAAATAATTTCAAATGACATCAAAGTTAAAGATACAATTTCAGAAAAAAAGATGTTTGTGCTGTTATTTAAAAAGGTTAATGCAGTCTGTTTGTATGCATTTTTCATCCGTATGGAAATTAAATAAAATAAGAGCAATTTTTTTTTCATATGTTTTAACTTTATATAATCCTAGTTTTAACCTCTAACTTTTTTGTGTATATGGGTTTACATCTAAAGATTAATCATGCAAAACGATGTATTCAACACTAAACTTAATTTACGGTAACTTCGGTATATTGTTATTTAAACTTACATCAATTTTTGCTGGACAATATGTATAAGAATAATTATCTTTGAAAACATCATTTAATTATTCAAGCATGAGATTTACTGGGACTCTACCATTTCCCTATTTTTCTTTTAAACATATCATAATCGCGTTTCTCAACCGAAGACAAAATTGTTCATTGATAACTGAAGAGACATAAGTTTTCTACGGAGATAAAATATTCTGAAATTTCTGTGCTTTTTTCTGTTCGTTAATATACTTACATAATACTTACATATCTCTAAATACAGAAAAGGAGAATGTCAAGTCAAACCAACCTATTATCAATTTTTATCAAGCTATACATGTTCTAATGATGATTTTAAGAGAGATTCCACTATATTTTATAAAAAAAAACTTATCTATGCATTTTCAAGAATTTATACATATCTGCCAAAAGGCTAAGCCATGACCTTAATTTACAAATAACCTCAGAACAATTGCTAAATTTGTGTAAAAAGTTCTAAAATGTTTCCTAGTCTTGAATCAGGCAAATGTTGAGAAACCATTGGATTTATTAAAAAGGAAAGGATAACAGGAAAACAATGACCCGATATACAATCACAGACCACATTTCACATTTCAACAAAATTTACAAAAACTTAGATATTGTAAGGTTTCAAATAGAATCGGCTTTCGGGTCAGTACCAAAGTACTGACTACTAGGCTTGTGAATACTCTCGGGGACTAACAATAAACGAAATATCACAAATGAATAGAACTGAACAATAAAACTGAACAAGGCTTGAGGTGTGATGCACCCATCCGTAACTGTATTTTTTTTTTACAATTTCTTGACATTATTGAGCGAATGAAAAAAAATACAGATAGATGTGAAATTAACTGTCAACCCATACCTAAGTACAGATATTGAGTTAACTGTTCGTGTTTTACGTTCTGTACTTGTATTTGTCGTACTGCATGATTACTTTTCATTTATGTGAAATTTTAATCAGCTTTATTTTGTATTCTCAATACTCACTTTTCTGCATGTAACTGATCTCCCCTGAAATAGATATATACTTGTGAAAGAGAGCATTCATACCAAAGAATGTTTAACCAGTTCGTATTTTGGTTTGATTTAAAAATAATTTTAATATTAGAATACAATATTTCGATGAGCTGTAAGTTTACATATAGAGTAGTTCAAGAAGTTTAGGCATAGAACTCAATTTGTTGTATTTCTTTTGAAATACCTGTACCAAGTCAGGACCTTCGCGGTCGACAATTTTCCAGTAGTTCCACCTGATCGGTCTTTTTGTCTGATGGACTTGAGCTCTTGACAACTCTGTTCTGTAAGTTTGTTATAAGCCCCATTCTCAAATTTAAATTGAAATATGTAAGAATTAATTCTAATGTTGATTTAACAAAAAGGGACGTCATAATATTTTGGGTATTTTAAATACCTTTTATTTACTACTCAACCACATTATTTATGTGTGATTTGCTGATAAACAAAAGGCATATCTACAGCAAAAGACCAATTCATATACTTAGCTCATCAAGTATCGTTCAACAGAAAAGTAAAAGCAGTCACATAACGAAGCCTTTGGTGTTTCTTGTAACACTTTATTTTCGTAAAAACACCATTTTTATACCATTAATCGACCTTTCATATCTGATACATGTGCAATATTCTCTTTAAAGTGATTTGATTTGAGCAGTAAAGTACCAGTAGAATTCGTCATATTTGAGATGCCTGGACTTAAAAATAGCAATACACATAAACTTCTATGATGCGAGATATTCTAATAACTTTTCAAACAATCCTTGGCTAATGTTCTTTCTGATAAAAAAGCAAGCGTTTTATCAATTAATAACAGTTATCTCCCTTATATTTACTGGGTGTCTAAGCTTCACAAGAATCCCTACAAACAGAAATTCATTGCAGGGTCTTCCAGATGCACCACTAAGCCCCTATCCAAACTCCTTGCCACTTTACTGACTGCAGTTAGAGATGGTCTAAAAAGCTACGGCGAAAAAGCCTATTCCACGAGCGGCGTGAATCAGATGTGGATTCTTAAAAATTCCAAAGATCTCCTTGAACAGCTCTCCTCAAATAGTCTCGCATACTGCAATAGCATTCAAACTTTTGATTTTTCTGCCCTTTATACAACTCTTCCCCATAATAAAGTTACAGTAATTTCCGATCTGATTCATCAGTGTTTCTGTACCAAAAACGGAGAACGCAGGTATTCCGATCTGTTTATAGGAAAAGATAAAACATATTTTGTTAAAAGCCACATTGAGTCAAGCAAGAAATACAGTGAAAATGACGTGATTAAGACGTTTGATTTTTGATCGACAACATTTTTGTTGAATGTGGAGGACGTGTTTTTCAGCAGACTATAGGGATTCCTATGGGAACAAATTGTGTGCCACTTTTAGCTGACCTTTTCCGTTTTTCGTATGAAGCAAAGTTTTTACAAAGGCTGATACAACAGAAACAAAAACAACTAGCCCAGACGTTTAATTTCAGCTTCAGATATATAGACGATGTACTTTCTCTTAATAACTTCATAGATAGATATGAAATGTCAGTGTCACAAATGAAAACTGACATTTTCAGCTTTGGATTGACCCACTGACAGTGTGACGGCTGCTGTATACAGAACAGGAAATGCTTACCCTTCCGGAGCACCTGATGTCACTCTGTTTTTTGAGAGTTCACACTGTTAGTGCTTTAGTTTTTTTTGTGTGGTATATGTAATGTTCGTGTGTTTTGTGGGCATGTGGTGTCTTTGGTCTTCCGTCTTCTGGTGTTCTTGCTTTTGTCTTGTCTCTGGACTTTGATTTATGTAATCTTGGGCTTTGGTCCTTCGGTTTTTACTTATTTTATTTTACGAAAGGATATGGAGTAAATGAACATGAGACCATAACACATATGATTACCCCAACTGCAATAATTTTAATGAGCTGTATGGCCATTTCGCAAACTTATTCCTCATCAGCAGCACTAGAAACCAAACAAAGGAAATCCACGGCCGTTATTTTTTTTAAAATCTGGCAGGAGATACCCCCTGGCATGACAGTATTCAAGACTTTGGCATTAGGTTTTTTTTTTACATAGGTGCTATTATGCTTCTTGACTTAATACTTAGTTGTTCTTTTGTTGATATTGATTTATCTTTTATTTTTTTTGTCTCTTAAATATTCTACCCATTTGTGCATTGCTTTTGTTCGTATTTCGTTTTTAACTGTAAAAGTTTACAAACTAAAATACAGCACAAATTTCAAAATGATCGAAACTCTGCAAAAGGTTTTTTTTTAATATATGCCTTCTCATCAAAGTTTTTTCAAATTGACTGTAAAGTTGGGAAGTTAGAATCACTGTCATAGAGTAAAAAATTGTGTTAAGATTTCATGAGATTTTATTTATTTCTATGTTGTCATTAAGTTGTCTACAGGATATATATTTCCTATTATAGAACTTTATGAAACTTTCTCTTAAGCAGCATATTTGTACTATTGATCAAATTAAGAAATCAAATTTTGGGGCCACCGCGCATTTAAGCGCAAAAACCGAAAATTTACATAGAAATTATATGGAAAATGACTATAACAGGGTGATTACTTTAAAAATCTTTTATAGATTTTTTGATACTTTGCATGTGCTTCCATGTAAAAATAATAAAAATAGGGGGTCACCGTTAAAGTAAGAGAGTTAAATTGTGAAAGGTTAATTTCTCTAGTGATATCTATATGAAATGCTTTTATCAAATTATCTCCCTTGTATAATTTCTGTGTTCTGAATTTAATGCACATGCCTTTCAGTTTACTTTTTGTACTAAAATGTTGTAAAAGGAATAAGGAATAAATATTTGAAATACTCTGGAACTTACTTTTATTTTGAATAACTAGTTTGTTACATTTCCCAATATATGAAACCTAAATGAACAAGTATAAGACAAAAATGGCGGAATAAAACCTTTGAGACTCCTTAACACTTCTAAAGTAACAATATTTTCCATGTGCATTTAAATTATTTATATCACAACAAGAGAGATATTGTTATATGTTCACAATCAAATACATACCCGCACTGAAAGCACCTGCATAAGTATCCATGTTGTCTTGAAATGTTGGTTTGTCTAAAATAACGGATAAAAATCACACTGTTGAAAACCATTATCTTTGATGTCATTTATTTTGTAAACTGTTATTTGCTCTTTATTTTAATTATCGTAAAAAGGGATAAACTAGTGTGTGCAAATTAATGAAAAAGAAAGTCTTGCATAGCGACACTTTTGATTGCTTTTTCTGAAAAAGAATCTGAACATTCTTAGATAAAAGATACGGCATACAACATACTGTTATATTTTATCTCATCATTGAAAACCATTTGGTTTCTACTCAACGTTTGATTTAATAAAAGGTATCTGGTATATATTTGGAAAATTACAGTTTTCTATTCATATCTGGCGATGAAAACTTGACACATTTAACTACTCTGTATTGTTAGTAAACATCTTTAATCTTTTAAGCGTGATTGTTTGATATAAACAGTCGATGTAGTTTAAGTCATGCCATCATTTTTATGACACCTTACAATACGTTTTATCTGAACATACGATTATTGTTCCCTAACAAATTATCTATTATTTTTTTGCTTGCAGATATACCTGGTATTTGAGGCTATTTCGGTAGTTATTCCATTTAATGTTGAACTCTCATCTGTCGGGCCGTTCCGAACCTGTCTCACCTTATCAATATTTTCTTGGGTTCTGAAAAAAAAACCGGTGTTTCTTTTTACCTAATGCAATCAATCTGCTAAGTTTTTGTCCTTTGGATTAGGCTATTGCAAATTGTGTTTAGTAATTATAGTAGTAATCAGGCACTAACTAAGGAAAAAATAGTTTTCAACTATCATTTCCCGCCATTTAAAAAACCGAAAAACCGACTTTATTTGAAAATTTGCAATATCTAAATTTACGAAACTTTTGTTGAAACCTAAGGAGTATCTCCCTCTCGCATAGCTCTGTCCTTAGCTGCTTTTGGCTTTCCTATTTAGGTCCTATTGGTAATTTGTTCTCTATCAGCTTTTACACACATTTCGGTTCATGGTTTTCCAAATGTTTCGAGTTTTTCTGCACTGATGAGACAAAAGATGTCGAAATGCGCATATGCAGAACCTAAATTCACAGTAACCTCGGTATTTTGTTACCGGGGTGAGCAAACTATTTGCGTAAAGTAAGTGAGAAACGAACCGTCAATCCAAAACGAATGAGCCAAGTACAATGGCAAAATTGGAAACAACAAAGAACCAGAGACACAACATGAGTACGGCACAGGAAAGAAACATGAAGAGACACACACACACACACACACACACACACATACACACACACACACACACACAGATGAACAACAAGGACCCAATAAAAAACCATGGGTGAGATCAGGTGCACCGGTGAAGTAAGTATCTCATGCGTCTTATGAGACATACACAGTGTTAAACATGTAAAATCTGGAAGAGGGAACAATAATTTAGCTTTAAAGGGAAATATATGTTGTTATCTGTGAAACAGATATCCCGTAGCGGTCCACAAGATGGTGATGTCGACCGTGAAACTTCTGGAAGGATGACTTAAAATTTTGGGTAACATACCCTTGTTTCAGTAGCTTATCTTTGAGCAACCGGGCTCTATGAAAGAAGTCACTGTATCGAACAGATTCTTGAAAAGCGAATGAGCTGGGAGATGTAAACTCCGTATACCGGCGCTGTTGGGATGTTGCTACATTTAAAATGGAGAGTGAAGTCATCACGTTTGTTGTACAGCTTAGTTTGGAGTCTACCTCTGTTGTCAATTTCAAGATGAAGGTTAAAGAATGAGACCGATGTGGAAGTGTATGTAGTATCCTTAATTTCGAGAGGTCTTTTGGATAGATCAGATGAAGAAAATCACCGAAGCGCGGGTTGTTTAGTGACCAAAATATCATCTATATAACGAAAGCTGAAATTGAAGGATTGGGTAAATTTTCATCATAATTATTTGTTTGTTTTAGTTGGAATTCTTATCTAATTTGATTCGAATCTAACAGGACGTGCAGTGTAACGACTTGTACGCAATACACTGGAGGAAAAATATAAAAGATAACCACAATCACAAAATTATTGCTACAATGCGTCAAACCTGTTTATAAAGGTCACCTTTTGGTCCAGGTAAATCTAAGCTCTAAATACAAAGCCATAATTCACAGGTACAAGTAGAAAGTGACCAAATAAGAATTGAGTTTTCTGAAATCTTAACAGCAGGACCTAATACATAAATACACTTCAAAATGTAATTTAACGCATCAAAATAACTGTTTATGTTTCAACCCTTCTCGGGTCTTTTTCGAAACATCTTGTAAAAAAAAATGTATATAGTTGCGGCAAACTTTGTTTAAAATATACGCTAGGTTATTCTATACGTTTTTCAAAAGATATCACATCATGAATAAATTTAATTCAAATTTTTATATTCAAACTGGATTTCAGATTTTCTATCAAAATCTTTGTGTCTCTATCCCTGACCGAGTTTGACCAACTAGGACCTCTTGCATATGTTTCCAGTCGTGACCGATTGAATTGAAGTGTATTGCCTGCCGTGTCCTGTGATCTCTTTTTATTCATTTTGAATTCTATAATCCACATTGTATGTATCCGATTGGATCTATCACAACGGTAGTATCGATGTTGTACAAATCTTGAACCTAGTTTTGTCTATCGGTGTAATATAGGTTATCATCACCGTATCTGTCATCCTTTTTTAGTGGTAAACTGCATCTTATTGATTTCGAAATGCGAATTAGCAATGAATTCCGCACATACCGGTGCTAGGGGCCGTCTTGAACTTGCTATGAGGTATGAGTAAAGCTCATTGTTGAAGGCCTCATGGTGACTTCAAGATGAAGAACAACAATAAAAGCGTTGTTCCATTGCTTATTATTACCATGTATTTGTAGAGACTTTGTCTAATTTTAATTTACTCCATATCCCTTCATTGTTACGAATAAAATTCTATTTTCGTAATTCTAGGCTACATAAAAAACAAGCTGTCTTATCATCTAACATAAAGATTATATATATATATATAAAGTGATACACAACAACATCAAATTGAAATTATTATAGAAAAAATTAGGCAATACAACAATACAAAAACCTAGACCTACTAGCTTTCTCAACGTCTCTCGCGATCTGTAAAATCCTATATAATCCTATATATATATAAGGAAACTTAATAAGTATTGGTTCGTCGAATAATGACTATTCAGTGAAAACAAGAAAAATTATAAGAGTATCAAGGATTTCACAACGGCCAACTGAGTAAAAGTTTTAGGGTCTGTTATTTTATAATTATATCAAAATTTGAAAAAAAGAAGGGAAATGGGGAATGTGTCAAAAAGACAACGACCCAATGGGGAGTATTAAAAACTCAAAGCCACCATAAGATCTTCAATGAACGGTGAGGAAACCCCACACCCAACGGCAGGTCAGAGTCGGCCCCTAGATAAAGAGTTATCAAGTTCACCGAAATAAACATCATCCTAGACTCCAATAGACATAATATAAACTAACTAGAAAACAGACAGGCACACATATATTAAAATTGCATGTATTTTTCATCGTGTTCTTTATTCCTGCATTATATTTTGAAAATTATAGACCAAATTTTAAAAACCTTTGAATGGTCTTTTCTTTGACCCGTTTTTTGTACTTAGATGATTTAAATATTTAAAGAAACAAAGTATCTGAATGCGAACAAATTTATTTTTCAAAATCTTATCGATTGCAGTGTAATATTTCTTACTTACCTTGCACAAAATTTATGTTTATCTTGTATTTCAATTAATTCACGCTTTTTATGCTCCAGATCACGGAAAAATTGTTCCTTTTCTTGACGCAATTTTGATATTGCGATAGTTGAAATATATTCCTGTTCCAGAGCCTTTTCACATTTGTTCTCTAGTTCACTTTTCAATCGTTCACACTCTTCGTCTTTTTCTTTGAGATTCCTTTAGGTTGTTCAATAGATAAGATTTTTAGCAATTTTATTGATAACATATAAAAAAAAGAGATAATTATAAAACAATAAGTGAAATTGATGCTTATTTCTTACCACATTACTATTTATATATTATAAAAATTTTGATAGATTTCATTACAATAATAAATGACTTTACTATAACAGAACAAAAGGTTTTTAGCTAGGCTTGAAAAATTCCCCATTTCATGACTTTCAGTAGTTGCATACAACCTCAGGATATCTTTGAAAAATACATTCTCATCATGTAGATTGGTCAATATGTAAATTTTTAAAACCTGTTATAACTGGTTAGAATATTTATCTTTATAAGAAGTTACATAGTGCCAAAATGTTGAAAAAAATTGATTTTCTACACTCAGGATAAAAGAAAATCGTTGCCATCAAGGATTGCACACCAGTGATTCTGTTATAAAAAAATGATTCATTTTTTGGAAAAGATAGGACTAACGTTATTTACCATCACATAGATTACTCTTTAAGTATAACGAGGGAGATATAGCTATGCTTCAATTTTGTAAACGCTAACATAATTGTTGACATTTATGGACAAGTTTGTGCAGAAGATAGTCTGGCATTGGCGTGTTTATTATTTGAATGAATTCGTGCTACAGAAGGGTGAATTTAGGAGACGGAAACACACACACACACCTGCATTGTACATCTTTGGAATGAAGGGACCTTGGCGTATCAAAATAGTGAGGTTATAATTATTGACTATGATCTCATTTTATTAGCTCACCTGGCTATGCCAGAGTGAGCTTTTGCCATCACTTGGCGTCCGGCGTCCGTCGTCCGTCCGTCCGGCGTAAACTTTTCATTCAAAGATCTTCTCCTCTGAAACCACAGGCCCAATTGGAACCAAATTTGGTCACAATAGTCCTTGGGTGGTCCCCTTTAAAAAATGTATCCGGCAGGTCCGTACCTAATCCAAGATGGCCGCCAGCGGGGAACATAGTTTTAACATTAGACCCTATGGAAAAGACATTCAAAGATCTTCTCGGAAACTACCAGCCTAATTATAACCAAACTTAGTCACAATGGTCCTTAGATGGTCCCTTCCAAAAAAGGTATCCGACAAGTCTGTACCTAATCCAAGATGGCTACCAGCGGGGAACATAGTTTTAACATTAGACCCTATGGGTAAACACATTCAAAGATCTTCTTCTCAGAAACTACCAGTCCAATTACATCCAAACTTAGTCACAATGGTCCTTAGATGGTCCCTTCCAAAAAAGGTATCCGACAGGTCCTTACCTAGTCCAAGATGGCCGCCAGGGGGAAACATAGTTTTAACATTGGACCCTATGGGTAAACACATTCAATGATCTTCTTCTCAGAAACTACAACTACAATTACAGCCAAACTTAGTCACAATGGTCCTTAGATGGTCCCTTCCAAAAAAGGTATCCGACAGGTCCGTACCTAATCCAAGATGGCCGCCAGCTGGGAACATAGTTTTAACATTGGACCCTATGGGAAAGACATTCAAAGATCTTCTCAGAAACTACCTGTCCAATTATAACCAAACTTAGTCACAATAGTCCTTAGATGGTCCCTTCCAAAAAAGGTATCCAGCAGGTCTGTAGCTAATCCAAGATGGTCGCCATCGGGGAACATATTTTTAATATTGGACCCTATGGGAAAGACATTCAAAGATTTTTTTCTCAGAAGCTACCCATCCAGTTATAACCAAACTTAATCACAATGGTCATTAGATGATCCCTTCTAAAAAAGGTATCCGGTATGTCTGTACCTCATCCAAGATGGCCGCCAGCGGGGAACATAGTTTTAACATTGGACCCTATGAAAAATACATTCAAAGATCTTCTTCTCAGAAACTGCTAGTCAAATTAGAACCAATCTAAGCCACAATGGTAATTAGGTGGTCCCATCCAAAAAATATATCTGGTAGGTCCGTTCCTCATCCAAGATGGCCACCATCTGGAACATAGTTTTTACATTGGCCCTATTGATTTTAAGGGGAACCTCTGCCCAAATTTTTGAATTTTTATTTGAAAAGTGGTCTGCATGTTTTAATTTCAGCACTATGTATTACTTTAATTATAAGGGGAACCCCTGCCCAAATTTTTTTTGAATGGTGTTCTGTTATGGGTTGAAATGGTTGGTGGATCTTTTGGTTGCTATGGAAACCAAACAAGAATACTGTAATTTTAGAAAAAAAAGTATTCTGATAAATTTTATTTTTCGTTTTTCCTTTTGGAAATGCCTTTTATCTATGTCAGCCATGGTCCAGGTGAGCGATACAGGCTCTTGAGAGCCTCTTGTTTCAAATAGTGTCAAAAGTCAGGTCCTGGAATTTGAAAGGTATCATGCAACTAAATATTCGCTTCAATTCACTCACAAAGCTGCAAGAAAATTTGAAAGAAAATTCTACAAAAAACAAAGAAAGGATATGGAGGGAATGTACATGAGACAAAGTCTCTGAAAAAATATGGTGGAAACAGGCAATGGAACAACGCTTTCAATTTTGCTCTAATCTTGAAATCCCACGAGATCTTCAACAAAGAGCTCTGCTCTTAAGTCATAGTAAGTTCAAGACGGCATGTTGATTTTATATGGATCAGTCATTCCGTTATTTTTATAAAGGGTTGTGTTTCAGTTTTATTCACAAGTTTCAAAGCTGTCGTTTGTATAACAAGTGTAATAATTAAATACTATTTGCACCTACAAAAAAGACTCTTACAGTTACATTTATATTATGAATCGTAATTTTCTATTTTTTGTAAGTTTTAAATTTCCAAATGAATTCCAAAGCAAGATGCAAAATAATAAATCCAGAAAACATGGCAATATAAGGATCACATACAGAGAACGTAAACGACGAAGACAAAACAAACAGAACATCAGATAAACGTCACCAAAAATAAAGCACTAACATTGTGAACCCATAAAAAAACAGGAGTGTCATCAGGTGCTTCGGAAGAGTAAATATATAATGACAGGATATGAAGTAAATGCACAAGAGACAAAGTTTGTATAAATACATGGTAAAAACAAGAAATTGAAACAACGCTTCACATGTGAGACCTGTAAATAAAAAGTCCGATGTAATGTCAAATTTGGTATGTGTCAATTCACTTATAACTCGGGATCTTTTGAAATATTTTCACCTTCGACACATTGTACCGATCAGTCAAATTCGAATGACGACCATAAAACTTTTTGAATGACAATAGTAACTGTGATTGAACATAATCCTGGCTAAGTAGCTTTTGACCAAAATATTTAACCAAAATAGTAATTTAGCTTTGTTGACGAAATCGACGTACACATTGCATGCACGACAGTAGAGAATGAGTTGCGACAAGTAGACTCCATATGCTGAAGGTAAAGGTATATTAAAGTACTGTGCAACGTAGCCCTTACAGAAAAAACTATCAGTCACCCGTCATCCGTTCGGCGGTCAGTCAGCGATCAGTTAATTAACGTGTTATTCGTCTAACCCGTCAACTGACACCAAACGTGACGGATGACGAGAACATTATTCGTCCAACTCGCGTCCAGATTCGTTTATATATCACGTGATATCTCGGGTTAAAGATTTTGCGAAAGATAGATTCGTTTCACTCAGTGCATACACATCATCGAAACAGATCAATCTTTTTGCTATTAATAAATAATTGCTTATCATATATTTTTTTTCATTTTTATGGAGTCTTTAATAAAATAAAGTAAGAAAAAACTGCTCTATTGACGGGTGTTATCCATCAAAATTTGCCATTTTCATCGAGTTTTAAACAAAATATTGTGTAAATTGAAAATTTCTCACTGATCGGTGCATTTGTAATGACTTAAAATTTTACAAGTCAGTTTTAATTATTTATTTTTTTGATATTTTGGAATTTTAAACAAACGAATGTGTATAACAAAAGTTTTGCACTGACTGGTAGAATTGCAATGCCTCAAATGAAGGTTTATAAGTGTTTTTTAGCCAAAATTGTCATGGAATTTTGAACAAAATAAAGTATAAATTGAAAGTTTTGCACTGACCAGTGCATTTGTTATGACTAAAATGATCTTATATAAAAAATCTTTCATTTTCATGGAATTTAGAACAAAATACTGTGTAAAAGAAAAGTTTGGCAATGACCAGTGTAAATGTAATAACTGAAATGAAGATTCATAAGTAATTTTTTTATCAAATTTTTTTCATTTTCATGGAATTTTTAACAAGGTAATGTGTAAAAGGAAAGTTTCGTACTGACTAGTGTCTATGTAATGACTAAAATGAAGATTCATAAGTATTTTTTTATCAATTTTTTTTTATTTTCATGACAGTTTTAACCAAATAATGTGTAAAAGGAATGTTTCCAACTGACCGGTCTATATGTAATAACTAAAATGAAGATCCATAAGTACACAAAAGGAATTTTTTTATCACCGTTTTTCATTTTGATGGAATTTTTAACAAAATAATGTGTAAAATGAAAGTTTTGCAATGACAGGTGTATATATTATGACTAAATTGACGATTCAAAGGTAATTTTTTTATCGCATTTTTTCATTTTCATGGAATTTTTAACAAAATAATGTGTAAAAGGAACGTTTCGCATTGACCGGTGTATTTGTAATGACTTAAATAAAGAAACAACTAATTTGTTATCATATTTTTTTTTAATTTTCATGGAATTTAAAAAAATAATGTGTTAAAGGAAATTTTCGAAATTACCGGTGTATATGTAATGACTAAATGTAAGATTCAAAAGTTATTCTTTATCACATTGTTTCATTTTAATGGCATTTTTTAAAAAGTAATGTGTACAAGGAAAGTTTTGTACTGACTGGTGTGTTTTGTAATGACTTAAATGAAGATTTTTTAGTAATTTTTTATTACATTTGTGCATTTTCATGGAATTCTTAACAAAATACTGTGTAAAAGGAAAGTTCCACACTGACCTTTGTATATGTAATGACTAAAATGAAGATTCATTTGTAATTTCTTATCACATTTTTTTCATTTTCATGGAATTTTTAACAAAGAAATGTGTAAAAGGAAAGTTTCGCACTTACCGGTGTCTATGTAATGACTAAAATGAAGATTCATAAGTAATTTTTTATCACATTTCCTCATTTCCATGGAATTTTAACAAAATAATGTGTAAAAGGAAAGTTTTCCACTGACCATTGTATTTGGAATGACTAAAATTTAGAATCATAAGTATTTTTTTATCACATTTTTTTTTATTTTCATGGAAATTTTAACAAAATAATGTGTAAAAAGAAAGTTTCGCACGGACTGATGTATTTGTAATGACTAAAATGAAGATTTATAAGTAATTTTTTTTTCACATTTTTTCATTTTCATGTAATTTTAACAAAGTAATGTGTGAAAGGAAAGTTCCACACAGACCAATGTATATGTAAGACTGAAATGAAGATTCATTAGTAATTTTAACACATTTTTTTTCTCATTTTTATGGAATGTTTAACAAAAACTGTGTAATATGAAAGTTTCGCACTGACTGGTGTCTATGTAATGACTTAAATGAAGATTCATAAGTATTGTTTTTAATAATTTTTTCATTTTCATGGAATTTTTGACAAAATTATGTGTAAAAGGAAAATTTCCCACGGGCCGGTGTATATGTAATGACTAAAATGAAGATTCATAAGTAAATTTTTATCACATTTATTTTCATTTTCATGTAAGTTTTAACAAAATAATGTGTAAAAGGAAAGCTTTCCACTGACCGGTCAATATGTAATGACTAAAATGAAGATTCATAAGTAATTTTTTTATCACAGTTTTTCATTTTCATGGAATTTTTTAAAACATAATGTGTAAAAGGAAAGTTTCGTACTGACCGGTGTATTTGTAATGACTAAAATAAAGATTCATAAGTAATTTTTTATCACATTTTTTCATTTCCATGGAATGTTTAAACAAAATACTATGTAAAGGGAAAGTTTCGCACTGACTGGTGTCTATGTAATGACTAAAATGAAGATTCATAAGTATTTTTTTATCATATTTTTTTCATTTTCATGGAAGTTTTGACAAAATAATGTGTAAAAGGAAAATTTCCCACTGACTGGTGTATATGTAATGACTAAAATGAAGATTCATAAGTAATTTTTTATCACATTTTTTCCTTTTCATGTAAGTTTTAACAAAACAATGTGTAAAAGGAAAGCTTCCAACTAACCGGTCTATATGTAATGACTTAAATGAGGATTAATAAGTAATTTTTTATCACAGTTTTTCATTTTCATGGAATTTAAAAAAAAATAATTCGAAATTACCGGTGTATATGTAATGACTTAATGTAAGATTCAAAAGTTATTTTTTATCACATTGTTTCATGGTTATGGAATTTTAAAAAAATAATGTGTAAGAGGAAAGTTTCGCACTGACCGATGTATTTGTAATGACTATAATTATAAAGATTCATAAGTAATCTTTTATCACATTTTTTCCATTTTCATGGAATTTTTAACAAAATATTTTGTAAAAGGCAAGTTTCGCACAGACCAGTATAATTGTAATGACTAAAATGAAGATTTATAAGTAATTTTTTATCACAGCTATTCATTTTCATGTAATTTTTAACAAAATAATAATTAATAAAGGAAGGTTCCACACTGACCGGTGTATATGTAATGACTAAAATGAAGAATCATAAGTAATTTTTTATAACATTTTTTCATTAACATGGAATTTTTAACATGAATAACGACTAAAATGAATATTTACAAGTGATTTTTTATCAAAATGTTTACATTTATTAGAATTTTGAACATAATAATATGTAGAAGGGAAGTTCCACACTGACTGGTACATTTGTAGTGACTAAAATTAAAAACATAATTGGTGATCTTTTATTGAATTAAAATTTTCATGTAATTTTCAACAAAATAATGTATGAAAGGATTGTTTTACACTGACCGGTGTATATGTTTTGACTAAAAATAATATTGACAAGTAATTTTTGTTATTTTATTAATTGGAATTTTGAACAAAATAATATGTGACGGGAAAGTTCCGCACTGACCGATACATTTGTAATGACTAAAATGAAGATTTGCAAGTTATCTTTATATCACATTTTTAAGGGATTTGAACAAAATAATGTGTAAATGGAAAGCTTACCTCTGACCAGTCCATTTGAAATGACAAAAAAGATTATTTGATTAAAATTGATCGATATTATTTTTATCATTTTCTGCATTTGGTGGAGTTCTTAACAAGGTAAAGGAAATTTAGCTATTGATTTTCAATTTATGTATTCTTTTTATATCAAATTAAAGTATATGACTGTTCCCAGTCACTGTCAATGTTGATTTTGTATAAAACCGTTATCACGATTGGATTCGTTTCGCTTCATCGGAAAAATTCAATTATCTTTTTATCTATTATTTTTTCATATCATTAAAGGTCGAGTTCCCTTTCGTCAACTGACGAATTGTATTCGTCTAATGACGAGTACCTGGACGTGAACTATTATGGACGTGAGTCGATTCGTCCCGTCCCGTCCCGTTACGTTCCCGTCAGCGATCCGTTCACGTCCCGTCAGCAATCCGTTTCACGTTCGTTGTTGCTTTTCTCTTTAATGTCCTGTTCATTTGGGTAGATGCGATGGCGATAATCCTTTAACCGAGGATTGTTTAAAGATAAGGCATCATCTATGTAATGAAAACTGACATTAATGGACCTAGATAGATGTTTCTCTTTCTTCTCTACTACCCCTTGTATGTACCTGTCTTCATACGAATATAAAAACAAATCAAAATGGTGAATAAAAGGATATAGAGTAAATGCACATGAGACAAAGTCTCTACAAATACATGGTAAAAAACAAGCAAAGGAACAACGCTTTTATTGTTGTTCTTCATCTTGAAGTCACCATGAGGCCTTCACCAATGAGCTAGTAGTGTCATTGGTATGCCGATTTTCTGTTTGAAAACTTGTCCTCCAAATTTGAAATATATTGTCAGTTAAAACTTCAAGAAAGACTAATACAATTTAACACCATAGAAAGTGCAAGATCGAGAAATCTCAGACACCCAAGGGTAAGATTTCAATATTTCTCTGACGAGGCTTGTGTCTGAGATTTCTAAATCTTGAATTTTTCAACTGTGTTTGATGTTTTTTCTCACAGTTATAAACAAAATAAACAAGTTTCTGTACAACAATACTCTATTAGGTGGCCGCCATGCCTAAGCATCTTACTGTGACGTCGATAACGTCATAATGTATTTCCTTACGTTCTTAACTTACCCATTGGTTGAGACAGGAGTATCCCAAACGGCTAAAATAAGTACTGGCTTGTCTCAAATGTGAGAAAATCACATCCTTCACAGTATACTTTTTGTTGGAATTAGTGTGGGGTATGACAAAAATTGCATTTTCTTTACGCAATACAAAACATGAATATCCTTTATTGTCTTTTTTGTGCAGAAAGATTGACGAAAAAGATCGTGGTGGACTGATTATACCCATCGTATTCGCGGGTTGGTATATAGTGATCATGGTGTCCGTGCGTCTATGTGTTCGTCCGTCCGACATTGGGTACTTTATACTTTGTTGCGTAAAATCCTTTAAGAACACTTTATGAAATTTATTGAAACTTTCACAGAATGTTCAGTACATTTTGCCATTGTGCACCCACTGTTTGAAAATTTGATATGAGCGGGGATATGTATTAGTGAGTTTTCTAGTTTCAATTTGTCATGTGGAGGAGTAGTGAAAAGTGTTGAAAAACCAAAGGTGTTTATACTGTTACAAAATTAAGGCCATTGTTTGCGAGAAACCTTTCGGACAATTTCAAGACGCACTCGTAAAATAAAACGTAGCCTCGACAAAATGAATCATATTTTTGCATCGGTATGTCAAAGTTCCATTTTCAACAAAATAACCCATTCACATAAAACTTTATAAATCCACTGATGATAAACCTTAACCGGATTAAAATATCGAAGTTGCTCGGGTAATGTCATTTTATCGTGAAAAACATAAATGAAAAAAATCAAAGATCAAGTAATGTAATGTTTTCAACAGACTAATGTTATCATAGAAGACGTAATAGTTTCAGTCATTTTGACAAGACATTTACGTAATGTTGTTCCTTAAAAAATGCAGTGTATTTGCATTGCTAATGAAGATTTTATAAGTTTTGCACTAATTTCGTTTTTTTTGTTGATTTTCCTCTAACATCTGACATTTGATGGATTGCACTTACATAACATAACTTTTTTGTAGCATCGTGACCACGGCAACTTTTTTAGACAAATACAAATAAAAGATTTCATAGATGTTTCACCATTTAGAACAGGGAATAAGTATGTGTATTTCAGGTAATTCAAAATCGAGAACTAAGCACCTTTTTGGACATTATTCACTCTTCTTTTTATAAAATAATTAATTCAGAGAGTTTAGTTTCCGTTTAGTAGATACTTCTGCTGCTATAAATTAACTCTTATTAAACCTTCTAATTCACATCAATTTCAATGAGAAAAATGAATTAGAAATAAAAGTCCACTGATACACCATTAACATATCTGACTTCTACCTTTACATCATATCTCTTGAATTCAATGTGAAGCATGTGACTTCCAAATTTCCAGTTTTTTAGCAGTTACAGTCAAATATGAGCATACCATGCATAATCCAATTATTATGGCTTTGACATTTAACACAATCTGGGCACACAGAAGCTATAGTTAGTCGTCATATAAGCGGGAGGTTGATGCATCAATAAACCTGGTTTAACCCACCATTTTATTTATAAAATGCCCGTTCCAAGTCGGGAATATGACGGCTTGCCAAAAATGTTCTGTGTCGGATTGTGTTCCCCTGATTCAGTCGAATGTTATACGGATTTTCCTTACTGGTCTCTTCTTTTGAACGATTCTGACTTTTGTTGTCACTTTCATTTTTTAGTATTGGCATGTTGTGTAAACAACAACTTTGTCAAAATACATCGGCAAACGAATAGAGGAACAAAAATGATGAAAGGGGGAATTCAAAAATCAAAAATCCAAAAGCACAGCAATTCATATCCAACAGGAATTGAGACAACATGACAAAGATAATATAAACAAGTTATAACTGTATTCGCAGAGCTAAACACAAAAGTTTCCAAACTCTTTTATTGAATTTCAGGCCATTACAAGACTCCCTCTTAAAAAAAGATTTGATCAGGGGTATCCCTTAGAAATTAACTTATACATATTGCTGAAATCAAAACATAGCATGCAGTAGAAATCACCTTTTTTAAATTATAGGTTTGGTTAAGATGGGAACCAAATGCTCCATTACCCACTATTACAACTAATTCTATACCTCTTTTCAGAACAAAATGTGAACAGGTGTTCCCCTTAATATCTAAGTAATACATATCACTGTGATAAACCTACAAAAAAGTGTCTTTCTCATAATTTTAAGTTTCTGGCTTGGTTTCCATGTCAACTAGATACTCCAGTATTCACTTCAACTAATTTAACACCTCGTATGGAAAACAAATGGCACGGGTTCCCCTTATTACCTAAGTAATACATATTGCTGTAATAAATATACAAAACAAGTTTTTCCCAAAATTACATGTTTCTGACTTAGTTTCCATGGCAACCAAATGCTCCAATATCCATTTCAACTAATTTTATACCTAAAAAATTTTGCAGGGGTACCCCTTATTACCTTAGTAATACATATAGCTGTAATAAATATCAAAAACAAGTTTTCTCCAAATTATAGGTTTCTCGTTTCCATGACAACCAAATACTTCACTTTTCACTACTATCTACTGAAGACTTCTTTCTAAAAACAAAATTGGGTAGGGGGTTACCCTTATAATCTAAGTAATACATACTGCTGCAATATAACAAAAAGCATAATACATTTTCTCAAAATTGCTTCTTTTGTCAGAAAATCTATTCATTTGAAAAAATAAGTTTCTGGGTTTGTTTCCATGGCAACCAAATGCTCTTTTATCCATTACACTCAATTTCAGACTCCCTTCCAAAAAAAATTTGAGCAGGGGTTCCCTCTATTACATAAGTAATACACATTGCTGCATTCAAAATATAGTCATCAACATAAACTACTTACTCAAAATTTTCATTTTTTTGGTTTCAATGGCAACAGTAGTTATTCGAAATTCCCATTGCTTTTGAACCCTTTCTAACATGATACACACCTTTCTTATGAAGTTTCATTGAACTAGTACTTAAAATGTTTGAGATACAGTGAGAAATATGGTGAAAAAAATTCAAAATTTCATTTTCCCATAGGGTTAACATCGGCGACCCACCCCCTTTTGAACCCAAAACGTACCCTAAATGAACCCCTTTTTGAATTGTCTTTGTTTCTTGTCCAACTAGATATAGAAGGCTAACTTCCCATTAAGTTTCAAAGTGTTAGGTCTGATGGTCTCTGAGATCCGCTATGGACAACTTCATTGGTGAGAAGAAAGAAAAACAAGTGATAACTGTGTTCTTTTGTAATTACAACTAATTTCAGACCCTTTCCAAAAAGAATTTGGGTAGGGGTTCTCTTTATAACCTATGAAATACATATATCTCAAACTTGTTTCTTTTTTATAAAAAAAAAAAAAAAAAAAAAAAAAAAAAAAATTCTGGCGTTGTTTCCATGGCAACAATTTTAACCAATTTCAGACCCTTAAAAATGGACAGGAGTTCCCCTTATATCTTAGGTGAAACATATTTCTCAAAATTTCCTCTTATTTTTTATATCAAAAACCAGATTCTAAAAAATGTTTCTGGTTTTGTTTCCATGGCAACCAAATGCTCTTTTGTCCATTACACCCCATTTCAAACCTCTTTCCAACAAAATTTTGACAGGGGTTCCCCTTATTACATATGTAATACATATTGTTATATAAATATCTTTCAAAATATTTCCATCTTGTAGTACTTCTTACTTCTAACTTCTTACATCTTACACTCTTACATCCAACTTCTAACTTCTTACTTCTAACTTCTTTCTTCTAACTTCTAACTTCTTACTTCTAACTTCTTACTTCAAACTTCTAACTTCTTACTTCTTACTTCGATGTTGCAATCCGGAAAGATAGCCTCTCCGGATTGCAACACTGACTTCGGTATTTATATTGTCAATGTTGGAACTGAGGTTTTTTTATATTATTCCTCTAGTTTATGACAAATTGCAAAAGGAATAAAAATTGATTGATGGGTTGAATGGCGTTTAACGTTCTTATTACAAAATTTCAGCCATAATCCAAGACGAGAACAGATTTATTAAGACATCAGGGTGAAGGGTGAGTCAGTCTTGCAACCCGTTAACCTACATACTAAGAGACTTTTGCAAGCATTCTCTAACGTGAACGGTCTTGTATTTTTGTATGTAATAAGCGATGTGTTTTATTTGCATTATGTCGAATAAAAATGGTGGATAAAGGTTTGCATTTAGAAATATAAACTTATTCAATTTTCAATAACAAATTGTAGATACAGAAAATCGTGTTCAGCTTGCATAATAAATATTTTTTTTCTCAAAGGTTTTAGCCGACTTAAGACTATAACGTCTGACACCGCTATGTATTTAAATCTAGCAAGCGTGTACGATCCCAATTCTCTGTCAGACATCGTAGTGTTAAGTCAACTGCTGTAATCATACCTTTAAAAGAAACTACATTTATTTTAGAATTAGCATGAATCGAAGTCCACAAACTCTGTCAGAGTTTTATTTGAAGATTTCCTAGTTCACTTTATCTTGAAGCACGTATTCATTACAAAATATAGGAAGTGCGCAGATGGAACTCAAACGATGTGATCAACAGTCATCCCTAGTATTCTTCGATTGTTTAGTTTTGTTTATTTTATTTATACGTTTTTTTCTTGTTTTGTTTTGTTTTGTGTTTGTTTTTGTTTTTAGTTTCTTTTTTATATTTATTTAGACAGCTTCGTACTTCTGGGCATAGGGTATGTATAATTTTTCACATTCTCTATACAATTTTCCCAATTCAGTCGTAAAAGCTATTCCATCTTGGAATATAAAGACTTGCCATTATTCATAATGAAGGTATGAACAATACATTTTAATCATCACAGTTTAGTGCTCATTGCATGCTCAACATGCTGTTATAGATCTTCCAAATTCTTTCTCACTTCTTACTTCTAACTTCTTACTTCTAACTTCTTACTTCTTTCTTCTAACTTCTAACTTCTCACTTCTTACTTCTAACTTCCAAGTTGCAACCTGGACAGGCAAAGGACATTCAACCCGGTATTTAGTAATATAAATACTTTGAGTATAAGTAAGACTTTTCATTAGATTGATCCTAGCTTAATAGGACTTTGCGAAAGCAAGAAAAAAATGACCAACTGATTAAATGGTGTCTAACGTCCAACTAGCAATATTTCAACTTTAATTAAAGACGAGAACAGATTTTTGAATGCAAAATCAATCTGGAACTAGAGGATGACATGCCCCCGCGCAAGGTTGAATCAAATTGTGATTTTTAGTAATGATTTTTTTGTCTGTAAGACACATATGATGCCCCCGCTAAACACATGTTACTCTAGGAGTTGCACAGATAAACTATGTACCAGCTTTTACTAAGTTACCAAAAAAATTAGAAAGTTTAACAATGTATATTTTTGAAAAAAAAGAGAACAAAAATCAAAATACATACCACATGCACATCTTAAATATAGGTAAAAGCTTCCTAGCACCAAAACTGTAGGACTTGTAAGGACAATCTGTATACCCTCTATTAATAATTCACCCAAAAATGACTAAGTTCAACAATGTATATTTTTTTTCCAAAAATGCATCAAAATCAAAATCCTTTCCACATACCAATCTTCATTATAAGTACAAATTATCTGGAAAATAAAAACTTCCTAGCTTCAAAACTGTAGGAGAAGTTGTGTGGACAAACTATGTACCCACTATTACAAAATCACTGAAAAATGATTAAGTGCAACAATGTATAATTTTCGCAAAAATTAACCAAAATCAAAATCCTTACAACATGCAAATCTTCAATATAGGTACAAATAATCTGCAAAATAAAAACTTCCTAGCATTAAAACTGTAGGAGGCGTTGCGCGGACAAAATTTGTACCCACTATTCCACTATTAAAAATATCACCGAAAAATGACTAAGTTAAACAATTTATAATTTTCACAAAAATTAACCAAAATCAAAATCCTTACCACATGCACATCTTCAATATAGGTAAAAAAAGATCTGCAAAATAAAAACTTCCTAGCATTAAAACTGTAGGAGGAGTTGCACGGACAAACTATGTACCCACTACTACAAAATCACCGAAAAATGACTAAGTTCAACAATGTATAATTTTCACAAAAATTAATCAAAATCAAAATCCTTACCACATGCACATCTTCAATATAGGTACAAATGATCTGCAAAATAAAAACTTCCTAGCATTAAAACTGTAGGAGGAGTCGCGCGGACAAACTATGTACCCTCTATGAAAAATCACCAAAAATGACTAAGTTCAACAATGCATATTTTGTACAAAAATGCACCAAAATCAAAATCCTTATCACTTGCACATCTTCAATATATGTACAAATGATTTGCAAAATAAAAACTATCTAGCATAAAAACTGTAGGAGGAGTTGCGCGGACAAACCATGTACCCCCCTCGGACGGACGGACGGAAGGACGGACGGACGGAAGACGCACGGACGGACGGACGGACGGACGGACAGACGGACAGGGGTAAAACAATATGCCCCCCGACTTATTGTCGCGGGGGCATAAAAAATGGAAAACGCGGGGGGGAGTAAATTGTTTCTATGTACCGGCAATAAGCGTTATTTTTAATTGTATTATTGGGGTTCCTTAACTGACCCTAATTACACACAGTCCACCCTATAAAGCTGTAACTCAGGTATCAATCTGCACGTTTTTTCATCTATTGATTCCGCCTATTTTAGGAGTATTTTTCACGATTCAAGCTCCCAAAAAGGCATTTTCACGACCCACGCTTAGATCCCTTCAGGACGCCCTTATATACCTAACACAATAACAGTCAAAGGCATGCATTTTAAAACATAAACTTATTCAATGTTTATGAAAAAAACATTATATAGTTTCAAATAGAGCAAATAGTGTTCAACTTAGCAATAGCCCCCTCCCCTCTTAAATAATGGCTGATTGAGTTGTTGGGTAATACTGTTTTACACCCATTCAAGACGATTTATCTTGTATTGTAAAGTTCAGTTTATATAGGAAGGTATGATAACATATTAAGGGAAGAAAGTCATGAGTTAGAGTGGATACTTGGGAGCGCACACACTTGCTAGATTTAAACACATAGCGGTGTCAGACATTATAGTGTTAAGTCAGCTGTTCTAATCATCTCAGTCACTTAAACCTTTGAGAAAAAACATTTATTATGCAAGCTGAACACGATTTTCTGTATCTACAATTGAATAAGTTTATATTTCTAAATGCAAGCCTTTACCCACAATTATTATTAGACAAAATGCAAATAAAACACATCGCTTATTACATACAAAAATACAGGACCGTTCACGTTCAGGAATCCATGCAAAAGTCCCGTAGTATGTAGGTTAACGGGTTGCGAGGCTGACTCCCTCTTCATCCTGATGTCTTGATAAACCTGTTCTCGTCTAGGATTTTGGCTGAAATATTAAAATTAGGACGTTAAAAACGCCATTCGATCCATCAATCAATTTAGATTGCCTTTGCATTTGTCATAAATTAGAAGAATGATATAATGAAACCATAGTCCGAACATTGACAATATTAATACCGAAGTCAGTGTTGCAATCCGGAAAGGCTACCTTTCCGGATTACAACATCGCAGTAAGAAGTAAGAAGTTAGAAGTTAGAAGTAAGAAGCAAGAAGTTAGAAGTAAGAAGAACTATAAGATGGAAACATTTTGAAGGATATTTATATAACAACATGTGAAGCAGGGAATGAGCTCCAAACTCTGATCATTAAAACTGTATCGTCCACACGGGGGGGGGGGGGGTCACTTCAGTTGGAATTTGGTACAGGCCTGCCGCTGGCATTTTGAAAATACCCCCCTTTCATATAGTACCCCCGACAAAATATCGACCCATTCATTTAGTAAATTTAAAAAATAACCAACCCAACTGTATAGTTAATATGTGAATTTGGAGTAAGAAAACCATTAATCTCACTGCAGGAATGTTTTTAAACATCAAATAATGATAAATACTTGATTATTTACAGCAACCAGTAGAGATTCTGGCCATTTGTGGTTAATTAACGACCCATTGATATACATGATGTCATAAATTACGACCCATTCATATAGTTGACAACTGCAGAAAACAGGCCCATTCCAGCGGCACGTCTGTATATACCTCTATATAGGAAATGACCCCCCCCCCATGATCGTTCATCCCTTGACATATGCAGAATCAAAATTCACAGTAACTTCGGTATTTAGTTATTTGTTAACACTGGGTCGATGCCTCTGCTGGTGGACTGTTAGTCCCCGAGGGTATTCACCAGCCCAGTAGTCAGTACTTCGGTGCTGATCCGAAAGCCGATTCTATTTGGAACCTTACAATATCTAATTTTTGTAAATTTTGTTGAAACTAAGGAGTATCTCCCTCATGCAAAGCTCTGTCCTTAGCTGATTTTGGCTTTCTCTTTTGATCACATTCGGTAATTTGTTCTCTATCAGTTTTTAAACATCTTTGACTTAATGGTCTTCCAAACGTTTGATTTTATCTGCACTGAAGAGACATAAGTTGTCGAAATGCGCATATGCAGAATCAAAATTCACAGTAACTTCGGTATTTAGTTATTTGAAAATAAACAATTGCAAGTCATAATATTCCACACTTTATCGTCTCGAAGGGGGTGTATAAAAAGAGGATGAACAAAAACCAAATCAATCTCTTCCGATTGCAAGAATTTATCTTCCAAGGACTATTGCAAAATTGAACACGATTTCCTATATATGAAGTTTTCTGTCAATTGAATAAGTTTATATTTCAAAATGCACACCCTAAACTGTTGTTATCTAAGACATAAAAGGGGATCTTGAAGGTGTCCGGGCCTTTTTTTTTGGAGCGGGAATCGTGAAAAAAAAATACCACTTTATATTAGGCGTGATGCGTGACTTCATAGAATTTCTAACGTGAAAACCACAAATTTATAAGATTGATGACATGCACGATTGGTTCTTCAGGACCAAGATAATACAAAAATGCAAGACCTTTGACGCCCAAGAAGTAGGTAACCGGAGGTAAGGCTAACCCCTGCCCCTCAATCCCTTTATCCAGTGGTATTCAAAATTACTCTCCCCAGTGTTTTTATGTTCCCAAATTGATTGTTATCGTCTTGAATTATAGTTCAAATATTGCTAGTAGAAGGGCTTACACAATTTAAGCTATCAATCAAGTTTTATTGATTTCGCGAAAAGTCATAAACTGTGAAACTTTCAGTCGTAACAAAACTGACAAATGCAATACCGAAGTCGATATGTTGCAATCCGGAAAGGGAACCTTTCCGGATTGCAACATCAAAGTAAGAAGTAAAAAGTCAGAAGTCGGGACTCGGAAGTCCCTTTCCGGCTTTCGTATTAAACCCAATTTCAGACCAAAAAAAAAAATTGGACAAGGGTTCCCCTGATAACGTATATAAATAATTGCTGTAGTCAAAATAAAATCATTAGCACAAACTACTATTTTCTCAAAATTTCTATTTTTTGGTTTGGTTTCCATGAAAACCAAAGTCCAAAGTAATTCTGAAATTTCCAATGCTGTAGAACCCTTTTTACATTACAAAAACCTTTTCTAGGAAGTTTCATGGAGCTAGTTTTAAAAGTTTTTGAGATACAGTGAGAAATATGGTGAAAAATATCCAAAATTTCATTTCCCATAGGGTGAACATTGGCGATCCCTAACCCGTTTTGAGCCCCAAATGTACCCTAAATGAACCCTGTTTTTTTAACAAATTTTTGTTTCTTGCACAACTAGATATGTAAGGGTCTAACATCTTACCAAGTTTGAAAATTCTAGGTGCAATGGTCTCTACGATCTGGTTCGGACAAGTTCATGAGGACGAGTGGAAAGAGAGAAATCGTAATAATAACTAGTATCAATTTTATTTGGATGCAAACACAAGAAGTCTCCCAAACGAACTCCCATATCAGAATTCAAAGGCTTAAGTTGAGACCCACATATTTCTAAAAACCTTCCTGTAAAATTTTGTTAAATTCTAACACTTTGCATTTTCCATCCTTTTTACCATTTCCTTTGCAATGGTCGCCATTTTGAAGTCTTGAAGACTGGAACCTAATTTTACACATGTCAGGCAACCTTCCCGTAAAATTTCATCCTATTATTAGCACTTTGATTTTTCCGCCTTTTTTTCTGTTTGATGGCAACAGTATTTTGGAAGTCTTGGAGACGGGAACACAATTCTACACATGTTTGGCAACCCTCCTGAAAATTTCACCCCATTCTGTGCACTTTGATTTTTCCGCCTTTCTTACCGTTTCCATGGCAACGGCGGCCAATTTGGAAATTCCAAGAAGTTAAGGATCAACTTTGGATCCATATCTATCATGCCATGAAGATTCATTTTGAGAAAATGTGCAGACAATTTGGAGGCGGAAACCGGAAGAAGAAAAATAATAGAAACAAGTTATAACTGTGT
Organism: Modiolus philippinarum; assembly: GCA_002080025.1. NCBI lineage: Eukaryota > Metazoa > Mollusca > Bivalvia > Mytilida > Modiolidae > Modiolus > Modiolus philippinarum. Next base: position 70,837 of record MJUU01031039.1, read on the forward strand.
TCGTAAGCGAAATACATAAGTCTTTCAAACGAACTCCCATATCGGATTCCTGCCCATTATAAAACCCCCTTTCAGAAAATAATTTGAGCAGGGGTTCCCCTCATAATTTACTTCATACATATAGTTGGAATTTAAACATAACACACAACAGAAATTCCCATAGAGTAACGGCACCCCTTTTTGAGCCCCAAATGTACCCTTAATGGAGCAAAAATGTTTTGATGATTGCACATCTAGATATATGGGGCTTATTTCTAGAAAGTTTGAAAGCTCTATGTTAAATTGGCTTTTCAGATCAGCTTCGAACAATATATTGCGACGAATAGAAAGAAAGATGGAAGAATAATAAGTAGTTATAACTGTGTGTTTCCCAAACGAACTCCCATTTCGGATTCATGGGTATTATGAAACCCCCTTTAAAAAAAAAAAAAAAAAAAAAAAAATTGAGCAGGGGTTCCCCTTATTAACTTACTAATACATATAGCTGAAACAGAAATACAATTATCAACAATAAATACTATATTCTAAAAAATTTCAATTTTTTGTTTGGTTTTCACGGCAAACCGTACTAATTTTTAAATTTGCTATGCTTTTAAATTTTATCTGACATCACACACAACCTTCCTATGAATTTTGAAGCAGGTAGTGTAAATAATTCTTGAGTTGCATTGAAAGCATTCAAAAGTTCAATTTCCCATAAACTTAACATAGGACGACCCCATCCACGTTTGAATCCTCCAAATGTAGCCTTTCATGACCCTCTTTCAAAAAATGTTTGACGATTGCACCTCTAGAGGAAAGGGAAAGATTACTAATAACAAGTTATAACTGTGTTCGCAAGCGAAACACAAAAGTCTCCGAAACGAACTCCCATATCGGCCTCCTGAGCATCATAAAACTCCTTTCAAAAAGAAAATTTTAACAGGTGTTCCACTTGTTATTTATTTTATACATATAGGTGAAAGAAACATAATACAAAGCAAAAAAACAAATGCTCCATTATCCATTGCAACCAATGTTATACATCTCCCCCCCCCAAAAAAATGGGCAGGGGTTCCCCTAATAATCTAAATAATACATAAAGCTGTAATAGAAAAACAGTTATCAACAATAAATACTATTTTCTCAAAATTGCAATTTTTTGTTATGGTTTCCATGACATCCGTACTAATTTTGAAATTTGCAAACCCGTTGAACTTTCTTTTACATCACACACGACCTTCCAATGAATTTAAAAGGAGCTAATGTAAGTAGTTTTTGAGTTGCAGTGAAAACATTCAATTTCCCATATACTTACTATAGGATGACCCACCACTTTTTGAGCCCCCAAATGTACCCTTAATGCACCCCTTTCAAAATTTTTTTGATGATTGCACATCTAGACAAATGGGGCTGATATCCTACAAAGTTTCAAAGCTATAGGTCTTAAGGTCTCTGAGATCTGCTTTGGACAAGTTTATTAGGACGAGAAGAAAGGGAAATGAACTTGAAACACAAAATTCAACAAAATTCACTGAGGCTTCAAATGTAGGTAATGAATCCCCAATTGTTCGACAATCTAATAGAACTAATCAAAATGGTCGTACATGTGCTTATATAATATCAACAAAACATTGAAAGATATATATGGATCTACAAGCAAAAATTAAGATCGGGATGTACGTACGTACGGAGGGACGTTAGATTTATATGTCCATTCAGTTCACATTCGTGGGCATTGAATAGTAAATTTTTCCATTGTATTTTATGAATTTTTTAAAAGCACTTGATATGCCCAGTCAAAAGATAAAAAAAAGTCATTTTTCAAATGCTAAATCTTCAAATTCGTTGGCATCGAGACAATTTTAAATTGCACGATAACTGTAAATCTCATTTTTCTCTCAGGAAAATCTTAGTCGAAAACTTTCCATTTTTTGTCCATCATCTGAATAATGTAAATTCCACATTCCGTGACAGAATAGTGGTTTCTTATACGAGACCGTATTAAAGATAAGAGATTTCTTCCACGAGTGTGAGAAAATTCCGTCTTTTCCCGAGTGAATCGAGGGAACAAGACGTAAAATTTGTCACACGAGTGGAAGATATCACGATCTTTAATTTTGATCGAATATAAGAAACTATTTTTCCGCAAAATACGACAAACAACCCAAAAGATAGTAGATCTTGCCATTTGTGGCAGAGTTCTCAATTGTGAAGTCATATCATCTTAGGGGTTTATTGTGGTAACAATTGTGACGTCGGACAAATCGCTACGTTAGATTGGACAATTACCGGTGTAAGACAGATTCACGCGACCCTGTCTTCTATGGGCTGTCTAACACGGATTACATCTATTTACGGAAGATTAAATGAATGAAAATTTTAGATAATAAAAACTTTATTCCTTACAACAGTAATCTCTTGGTATTCTAAATTAAACAGTAGCTTAACATAAAAGCTGGCTTTAAAGATATAATTCGGCAGTCGTCAGGCAATTAAGAAATATAAAATATACAGAATATTAAAAATTATATGTTTTTGCAAAATATAGAATATAATTTGCCAATGACAAATCGGTTATAAGAGTTCATATTTGACTTACATGTGCACTTACTGAGTAAAATTTTTATATCAATACTTACTGATCAAATGAGGCTCTCATCTCATTTCGCTTACGCAATTCAATACCTAACTCTGTAGTAAGAATTTCATTTTCTTTACGAACTTTCAATATTTCTATATTTCCGTCTTCTTTTTGTTTAGATGACATCCCCTTTTCCTCTTGCAGTGTTATTTCAAGCTCTGTAATTTTACTGAAAGATGTATAGTTAGGTATTACAATGTGACACATTTAAAGAAATTTCACATCTCGTATGATTTTAGCTTCACTGAGAGGCAAAAAATAAAAACTAGTGTGGAAAACATGGTAACAATATCATTAAACCCTAATGACATGATTTAAATGTATTTGGAAAGAAATACCAACAAACAGATGGTATTGTAAAGCAATTGGACCAACACTTTTGTTGTCTTGCTTTATCTTCAAGTCAACATGGGGCCTAAAACTAAGGGAATTTATCAAGACAACTCCTAGCATGGGCTTGGGCGATATTCACTGGCTAAATGTTTAACAACGGTATATCCATTTCTGTTCTCTCTTATTTATTGATAAGGGGTAATTTTACTTTTCTAAGTGTTTCATTGATATTTCTTATAAATTTTGACGACAATGTTTATTCTACAAATAGGATAAAAATCAAATTCATGTGGTCTGTTATGAATTATCTGTCATTAGCGGTCTGCAAAACAATATGGATGGACAAAACTATTGTCTCGTTATTTCGACATTAGTTTCCTTGTGTAAAACATTTCCATGGTTCTTTGTTGATTAATTCAATCAACTATGTTCCACACACCATTGCAGAATAAACATTTTTTAAAAAAATCACATAAGACCGAATTAACTTTAAATTCAATTTCTGCAAATGGCTATTTCGGCAACTTATATGTCTCTCAAGTGCAGATCAAACCGAAAACCAAAATATGTGTTAAAGATGATGAAAACAAAGAAGATCCAAAATCAACAAACAGCTAATGACAGAGCAAATGATGATAATTAATGGACAATAACAATATATTCTTCATTTATGTTCTCTTAATCTTAATTCAAAAAGTAACTTACGAGGGTTGTCCCAAAAGTTTTAGGACAAGTACTCATAAAAACAAAAACAACGTCTCATGTCTATTCTTTTCTGGTATTTGTGATCTGCAACAAAAACCTAAATACTATATATATGTAACCCCGACATTTTTCATTTGATATCGAAATAATGACTTCATATTTGAAACAGAGATTGGGACCCGGAGCTTGACAAAAATACCTTGTAACGCGCATAATGCCGTTTTTAAATTTGTCATGTTTTCTAAAAAAAATCCCACAAAAAAATTCCCGATAATTATACAATGACTTTGATAAAATTAATGACTTTACACATGCCAAATTTCAAAAATTTAAGTCTTAATATGGCAGACATGTCCGGCTTCGAAGAACGTGAGACTGGAAACGCATTTCTGAAATATGAAACGTTTTCTGGCAAACGTGGAGCAGAGAGCTGTTATAAAGTTTGCGTGAACATCAGAAAAAACACCTATAGAAAGAAACGACCTCATTTGGCTGCTAATTTGAACTATGTAATCCTACATCAGGACAATGCCCCTGTGCAAACAACGCAAATAATTAAAGTTGAGATCGATTTACTTTTATTAATTTTAGTGTTTCAAACACCCTCCGTATAGTCCAGACCTAGCACCAATGGACTTTGCCGTATATCCATGTATCAAAATCATTTCTCCGTGGACAGAAGTTTGACGACTTACCCGATCTTAGGTTTGCAGTGATGAACATAATTTTACATTTGAAAAGTGAACAATATGACAAAATATTTGATGACTGGTTAAAAAGATGCAAAAAATGTGTTGAGTTGAATGAAAACTATAACGAGAAAAATTAACGTTGACGTCATTTTAAAGTATTTCGAAGCTCCGCTGGAAAGTTGTTATAGTATTTTAAAATGTTAGAAATGTAATGGAAAAACCTTATTATCTGATGAAATTTTGGAGATTGACTCGTCAAATAATGTAAGTATTCGTAGCCTTGTTTCATTATATTCTGACATATATATCCATTTTTACGCAGACCGTCCTAAAACTTTAGGGACAACCCTCGTACAAGTATGTTTAACATAAAATAAAACAACATACTACCTTTTTTTTCAATACGTAAAGTGTAATTTGCCGTTTATTAATACACACACATATATAATATATATAATATGTATACGAATTTATAAGTACTTTAAAATTCAACAGCAAATTTTTTCTAAAATATTTTTTAGGACATTTTTACAAAATTTTTTCTGTAGTCCTTTTTATAAAATTCTGAAAAATTGAAGATGTCTGAATTACATGTATCAGGAAAAAATTGTTACAAAATGACTTATTAAAATGAAAAATTTAATACTTGGTGCTCCTTACTATAAGACATGTACAAAAATAACTGTTCTTGAAAACATGTACCTTAACAACAATGTCATTATACCAAAAGCGATTCTGTTATTTTTGTCTCCGTACACTTTTCTTACAAATTGTTGTTTTTTGCTCCTATTCAGAAAATACATGAATTAATGAAGTAAAATAATTTAATAACCTAAACAGTATGAAACAAGTAGTGCGTTTCTCCTGGTGTTCATTAGATTATCATTAAGATTTTCCTTTGGCCTGATAGTAGACTTGCCAAGTAAATAGTTATGCTTACCTATCAAATGAAGATTTCATGTTACTTAGTTTACGCATTTCATTTTCTAATTTGCCTGAAAGAACTTTATTTTCTTGACGAAGCTTAGATGTTTCAATATCCGAGTCTTCTTTTTGTTTAGATGACTTATCTCTTTCGTCCTGGAGAGATTTTTTAAGTTGTTCAATTTTATCTTCCTTTTCTTTCAGTAGCCTTTTAAAATGGAGAAAATATGAGAACATAAAAGTAACAACAGTACCGAAACCCTTGACTAAAAGTACTAATAGTAAATAACTAAATATGTTGAAAGTTCTTCTTTAATATTGATAATTATTACCAGATTTATTGAGAGAAGTAGACTTTAGTATTATCTTTTAATAATTGAATTGTAAAACTTATGTCTCGTTTTTTAACTTTAAATGAAAGTCAAACAACAATTTGAACGTTTTTCCAATAACATTGAGGTTATACAAGGCATATTTATTAAAAAATGAATAGATATAGATGGATTTTTTGTTTATCAATATGGATTAAAGAAGTCAACAACAGAATAAACTTAGTAAATAATAACAAATACTGAGGTTAATTTAAATTTACTTTACATTTCGTTTCTGGATATAGACATTTTAACAACTTTAAATGTCCCTTTAGTGTAGATCAAAATAAAAACCTTTGGAAAACCATACAGAAAAAAATTTGCAAAATCTGATAGAAACAAATAACCCAAAAGATTTAAGTGAAAAACACAAAAATCAGGTAAGAACAGAGTTATTCACGAGGGAGATAGCTTTTAGCAAAAATTTCTTTTATTTTGATAAGCCTTTAACATGGATTGTATGAAGCAGATTATAAGATCAATTTCTACCGTACAGTGATCATCCCCTGACATTCTCTGTAACACATATGTCACCATTCATGAATTCAAAATTCTCAAAGCTAAAATAAACAAAAAAGTATATGACCCATACCGTTACAAACAAAAGTTTTACAAAACCAATGCTTTTTAAATAATAACTTCTCCATATTTATTATGAGCAATAAAAAAATATTGATCTATATAAAATATAGATGACTAAAACCGAAGTTACTGTGAATTTAAATTCTGTATATGCGCATTTCGAGAACTTATGTCTCTTCAGTTCAGATAAAATCTAAATGTTTAGTTTGGAAGACCATGAACTCAAAGATGTTGAAAAACTAATAGAGGACAAATAACCAGTATGATCCAAATCAAAAGCCAAAATAAGCTAAGGACAGAGCTTTGCATTAGGGAGATACTCCTTAGTTTTCAAGAAAAATTACAAAAATTTAGATATTGCAAGTTTCCAAATAGAATCGGCTTTCGGATCGGCACCGAAGTACTGACTAATGGGCTGGCGAATACCCTCGGGGACTTACAGTCCACCAGCAGAGGCATCGACCCGATGGTAACAGATGTGAATAAAATTTGTTTTTTAGCCCAAAGAAATATTGGTCTAACATAGTATTTAACGCTCTAATTTCTAGTAACTTCAATAGGAAAGTGCATCAGATTTCAGTGCAAAGAATAGTTATGAAATGGAAAACCCTTTAAGCTTAACTTATTAAAGGCAAGAATCTATTTAGTGCGCTGTTGTTTGAATTTTCATGTATTCTATAATATAAGAACATAACTTGATGTTTTGACGTCACGATCGGTGACACGTAATTCAGAGAAATTTTGCGATATCCGAAAATATTTTATTGGAATATTCATGATATTGGAATGATAAACTTAAACTTCTTTTAAAGGTGATTTTCAAGTTCTCTCATTACAAAAACAGGAAAACAGCAAACACCTACAATGGCCAGGAACTACAATCACATGCCACAATTTACAAGCAAACTGCACCAGAAAAACAATAATGAAAACAAGAGACAAACATAAATAACGATAGGAAATCGGGATAGCCGGACTTGGTACCGGCACCAGCAAAAGCCAGTGGTAGGGTTAAACCGGTTTATGGGTACCCAAACCTCCCCTTTCTCTATCCCGTTTCCCTATAGTATCATAAACACGCGAATAAAACCCAATACAGGTAGACTACTAACTCAATGACCACTATCTTGGAACAGAAAAAGCATAAGACAAAACGTAATTTTGAAAGAAGGGTCAAAGAGTGCTCGCCGCTAAACTGCTAAGCTCTCATACATTTTTACAATTTACATGTAAAACAATGTAGTCATGGGCTAATCGTCTACAAGAGTTATATAACGTGTTTTTTGTTTTGTGTTACCTCATATCCTACGATCCTAATTTAATGTGAAAAATATGTTAATTGGTGTTAGGGCTGGTCATGTTTTGGGATTTCTCTCACATTTTCAGGCTTCTTTGGTTTTATTCATGTAAATGCGCATATGCAGAAAATAGATTCACAGTAACTTCGGTATTTAGTTATTTGTTAGCACTGGATCGATGCGTCTGCTTGTGGACTGTTAGTCCCCGAGGGTATTCACCAGCCCGGTAGTCAGTACTTCGGTGCTGACCCGAAAGCCGATTTTTTTAAACCTTACACTATCTAAATTTTTGTAAATTTTGTTGAAAACGAAGGAATATCTCCCTCAAGCAAAGCTCTGTCCTTAGCTGATTTTTGGCTTTATATTTAGATCAAATTGGTCATTTGTTCTCTATCAGTTTTTAAACATCTATGAGTTTATGGTCTTCCAAACGTGTAGATCTTATCTGCACTGAAGACACAGAAGTTGTCGAAATGCACATATGTAGAAAATAAATTCACAGTAACTTCTGTTTTAGTTATTTAAAACGATTATATCAAAATGTTTTGCCAAGTGACCACCAATGATTTTTATACCGCAATGCTGTACAACTTTTGGAGCACTTTGACAGGATTTTTTCCATCCAGATTATTTTGTCACAATTATTTAAGGATAAATGCATGTGTAAAAAATTCAAATAGGTTCAGATTTCCGCGATATTTTTTTATATTTTATATTCTCAAAACGGCATCAGTTATCTATATATTTTTCTCTCTTGAATTACTACTTTTTCAATTATGTACCAAAACTTACAATTACTTGTAATCCTAGTTATTTTAAAAATGACCCCACGCAGTTATCTATGCAATTTTTACATTTATATTAAATCAAAATTACTTCAAATATTAGGTTAAATGAAAGCTGAAAATGGTTTACAAGTGATGCCGAAGAACCGCTTAAGAGACACATAACACATAAATTAATTTTTGGCTAGAACCTTGTAAAGATGGTCAGATATATAGAACAGTTGGTAAACGCGATTTAATAGTTCATTTATAAATAATTTTTGAACTTTAAATGACGGCAAAAAAGAAGAAGGAAAACGGTAAGAAATATAACAAGTTATAACTGTGTTCGCAGAGCGAAACACAAAAGTCTCCCGAACAAACTCTCAATTCGGATTTAGGACATTATTAAAAAAATGAGCGGAGGTTTCCCTTGAAAATTAGTCTATACATATTGCTGAAATCAAAACATAACATGCAAAAGCAAACATGTTTTTCTCAAAATTAAGGGTTTCTGGCATGGTTTCCATGGTAATCAAATGCTTCACTATCCATTAAAACCGATTCTATACCCCTTTTCCAATACATATTCCTGTAATAAAAATACAAAACCACGTTCTCCTCTAAATTAAAGGTTTCTGGCTTGGTTTCCAAGGCAACCAAATGCTCGATTATCTATTACATCCAACTGAAGATGGGAGATCTATTGTTTTTGTTGCGTTTCTTATTAAGTCTCCCAAACAAAGTTGCGAGATAAATTGTTTTTGTTGCTTATATATGTAATTATCATTTCGCTTTCTTTATTTATTCTCGTCCGGATGAACTGTCAATTTTTGTTGGATATTGACCCCCTATATTTAGTTATGCCGAAAAAAAATTCAAAGGGGGCTTATTAAGGGTATATTTGGGGGCTCAAAAAGCGGTGAGGTCTGTAATGTTAAACCTATGGGAAAATGGCATTTTGATTTTTTTTAACCATATTTTTCAATAAATCTCAAAACTATTAACAATAGCTTCAAGAAACCTCATGGAAGTTTGTGAGGTATAAAACAGCCATTTCGAAAGCATTTGGAATTTCAGAAGAGTTGTTGTCGCCATGGTAACCATGCAAAAATATTGAAATTTTGAGTAAAATGTGTTTTTTGCTTCAAGTTATGTTCTCACTTCTGCAATATGTACAATGGGGTAAAAACTGATTTATAAGGGGAATCCCTCTCCAATTTTTTTTAAAAAGGGGTTTCAAAAGGCCCAGAAATCCGATATTGGATGTTCGTTTGGTAGACTTTTTTGGGTTCGCTTGCGAACACAGTTATCACTTTGCAATAACTTCGGTTTTTGATCATTTGATACCACTGGGTCGATGCCACTGCTGGTGGTCCCCGAGGATATTCACCAGCCCAGTAGTCAGTACTTCGGTGCTGCCCGGAAAGCCGATTCTACTTGGAACCTGACAATATCTAAATTTCTGTAAATTCTGTTTAAAACTAAGGAGTATCTCTCTCATGCAATGTTTTGTTCTCAGCTGAGATTTGCTTTAGATCTTATTGGTTATTGTTTCTCTCTCAGTTTTTTTAACATCTTTGAGATTATGGTCTTCCAAACGTTTAGATTTTATCTGCACTAAAGAGACATAAGTTGTCGAAATGAGCAAATGCAGAAAGTAAATAAACTGTAACTTCGGTATTCAGTTATTAGATTTTATCTCCACTGAAGAGACATAAGTTGTCCAATGCGCATATGCAGGACTTAAATTCACAGTAACTGCGTTATTTAGTCATTTGTTATTATTCTACTTTCCTTATTCTCGTCAGGGTGAACTTATCCGAAACAGATATCAGAGACCATTTGACCTAAAGCATTCAAACTCTGTAGGAGGATAGCCCCATATATCTAGTTGTGCAACATCTAAACATTTTCAGGTTCATTACAGGTACTTTTGGGAACTCAAAAGGGGTGGGGAATTCCATTTTAACTCTGTGAGAAAAGAAAGGAGTAGTTGCGGTAAGGGCCTTATTTGGCCTCAAAAAATAAGTTTGCTTTAATTCACATTTTTTATGTTGAAATTCTCTATGGATATTGGCTAACAATTTAAAGAAAGATAACGCAATTATTGATGTACGATTACTGAGTTTTGTGGTGTAGAAAATGGGACAAATTGCACATTTTCTCGAAAAATGACAAATACTCAATTTGACTACGTTTTCTTAAGAGGAAACATAGAGCACAGGCAAACACCACAAAAATATTCAAATGGGAGGTCCAATGCATCTTTACTAACAATTTGGTAAAATATCTAATTGGTTCTTGAATGTGCTATATATTTCCGATTAGAAAAACTGTTCGAAAGTATGCCAAATTCTTTGTATTTCTATGAAAACGTTCAAAAGTAGCTTAAAAATTACGTCAGAACTGTGCCTATTGTGACGTCATGGGTTCCAAATTTTGTATTTTTTCCTTAAGTGGTATCTGACCTTTAAAACCAAAATAAAAGAAAATACCCAGGTGCAATTTTAAAAATCATCGTAATTAGAGCCAAATCAGCCCCTTATTGCACCCTGTCCTTTTGATTTTTTTTCACAGTTTTTTCACTATATCTCAAAAAGTAGTGTTTCATGAAATCTCAAAGGAAGTTTTTGAGTTATAAAACATCAATTTATAAATCGTTTGGAATTTCATAAGAGTTGTAGTTGTCATGGGAACCACACAACAATATTGAAATTTTGAGAAAAAAGTACCTTTTGCTTGAAAATATGATTTGAGCAATATGTATAAAAAAATAATAAGGGGAACCCCTTCCCAATTGTTTTTGAATAGGGAACTCAAAATGCCAAGAAATCTGTTATGGGAGTTAGTTTTTGAGGCATTTGTGTTTCGCTTGCGAACACAGTTATCACTTGTTTATTATTTAATTTTGCTGCGTTAAATGTCAATGCATTTAAGAGATACACGGTGTTGAAATGACAATTACAGAAATTTAAATTAATTTCCATTTCGGTATTTTATTAGTTCAGATTGAGGATATATGAGGTGAACAGAATGTGCCTCTTCAACACAGTTTTTTTTCCAATAGTTGTCAATGACTTGCAAGTACTTTAAAAAAATCGGATTTCAAAAAATATTTTAAGAGGCACATATTTATACCTACAAAACCGATCAAAATCAAGGTCCATCAATAAGCAGAACAAGTTAAACAAATAAACGTAAAAGTATGCATGACACAATGCGTGTAATTAAATCAGATCATTCAAAAGAGCTAGTAAAATCTGCACACATGTGTCACCGAAGCGACTTCGAAATTCCCAAAACCAGTATAACGGTTAATCGAAGAAAATATATATTAAATCATTTAATAAAAAAAAAAAACTTTTCCTTTCTTTCTAAAGTGCAAGAAATTGTCATCTCATTTTATTAGCTCACTTGTCCCAAAGGGTCAGTTTGAATTTTGCCATCACTGGCGCCCGTCTTCCTCCGTGCGTCCGTTCACTTTTCACATTTGCACCTTGTCCTAAGACACCACTGAAGAAAAAACAACTAACATTTACAGGAATGATGCATGAAAGCTTCTCTACAAAGATGACTCATTTCGTTCCGATCCAACAGAAAACATTGCCGCCATTGTGGAACTCAAGTCTAACATTAGAGCGTAACAGGAAAATGACTTTTTCATCTTCTCGTCTGAAACCACTCCAGCAAAATTAACCAAAATTTTCATGAATGATGTATAAAAGGGCCTGTTTTAGAATTGTTCAGTTCGTTTCAAACCAACAAAAACATGTCAGTCGGAATTAAGATTAAACAAAAGAACCCTGTTGTAAAGCCATATTTTCATATTCTCTTAACAGCTGAAACAAATTCAAACAAACCTCAGAAGAAAGGAGTATGGAAGGCCCTTTACAAAGAGTGATCAACTCATTCAGAATACAAAATTGCTACCAGAACGGAACATAATTCAAAATTTAGATCACGAGGAAAACCACATTTTCATCTTCTCTCTGAAACCATTTATTGAAATTTAACTAAACTGTTTTGGAATGATCTATGGAAGGTCCTTCACAAAAACTGCTCATCTGTTAGCCCTGGACAAAATTTAACATTGGAACCAATACGAAATCCTATTTCATCTTTTCTTTTAAAACCATTGGGGCAAATTCAACCAAACTTCATAGGAATGGCATTTGTTAGGTCCCCACAAAAATTGATCAATTTTATTCTGACTCGACAAAAAACATGGTCGCCAGGATTGAATATAGTGCTGGCGGCCATGTTTTGGACCCTATTGGAAAGTTATCCTTTTCATCATCTGCTTTAAATATATTGCAGCAAATTTACATAAACTGTATTGGAACAATGTATGGCAGCTCTTTTACATAGATTTTCAATTTCTGTTGAAGTTGACAAAAAACCATGGGTGCCAGTGTAGTACAACTACAGTATATTAAGACCACATTGAAAAAACAAATTGGTCATCAGCATGTGCATTAGGTAGAAGCATTTTGAAAATCTTCTATGCAATGCACATACTGATGACCAAAAATGTTTAAACGCATAAAGCTGCATTCAGGTTAGAAATTACAGTACATTATTTGAATACCCGAATGCCCGAAGGCGTAAATCGCAGATTTTACAGTCTAAAAAGACAATTTTTAGGCTGCGCGTAGAGCTGCCTGTAAACGAAAGTTGCGGACAGTTTTTTTATTAATATATTTTGAAGTGGGTACTGAACCAGACTTTAATAGAAACCTACTTGTCAAAGGTATGTAGATAGATTGACTGACGGCCAGTTCTGGTTAATCAAATGTTGCATAAGAATCTTATTTTGAACTTTTCATTGGGCGTTTGTTTGTGAAGGGGTATTGTTTCATTCAAACTAATTATCTTTGTGACTGCGTTAAATAAGGTTCATATAAAACATTGCTTGTCCGAAATATCAAACCTGGAAATATGAGTATGAACTTAATGAAATTTACTTTTTTTTCTGCTACTTCGGTATTTTTGTATTTTGAAATCATTCCCGCCCAACAGTCAGACTTGTATGGCATGAAAAAAAATTACCTTGCGTTTTTTAGAACTTTGTTTTTATTTAAATCAAAATTCAAACCCCTTAAAAATACGAAGTTTTCATTCCTTGTATGGCCCTCAGTAGATTTCATTGGCACTGGATTTGGCCTCCTATTTTGATGTTATTTTATAATGAGTACTTCTTTTTTTACTACTTTTGGATTATGGCTTTCCATATTATTTGATATTAATGTGCTGATGAGAGGTTACCCTTTGAAACACGTGTGCAGCATAAAGAAATTTAATGTTTTTTCTGCAACCTCTGTAATTTTGTATTCATATATATATTGATTCAAATTATTGCAACATTGTATCAAACCTTATGGAATATTTGTTGAGAATCATTTTCAAAACATCACAGGCAAATTTTTCTTTGTCAAAATCATCTATTTTACTTGGTTCTTTAATGATAGGTACTTCGTCCATTGTTTCAATGTTTTGAACAAAATCTTTTTGTTGAATGTAAAATGTCAGTTCATGCTCTTCCTGTAGGATCCCCTCTATTTTTGAACATTCCGTTGAACATTCATTATACATTTTTTGAACCTTTGACAATGCATATTTTACTTGTTGTTCTTCTAAAATAAGAAAATCGTCAGCACGTGTCAAGCAGATTTCGGTGACGTCTTTCACAATTGCTATAAAGTTATCACACGTTTCTTGAGCCATTATTTTAAAGTTGCTGGTATCATCTCGAATCTTAGGTACTTGCTTATCTAGATCTGCAATTATATCCGATAAAGAAGTAAGTTTTGATTTTAAATTTTCACACAGTTTAATCAGACAAGAACGCGATACTTTTGCTTTCTCTGATATATCTGTAAACACATGACCTTTATGATTAGAAGTGGTACATTTTGAACATGTTAGACGATCGCAATTATCACAGTAGTGAATCAATCCATGCCCATGTTCTTCACAAAACAATTTTGATTTGATGACGGAAGTAATTCCCTTTTGTGAATCACTTACGACATGTCCTTTCGTAAATCTATCATGCGATTTTCGACATGTAACACACAAGAATTCATGGCATTCTTTGCAAAAGTAAATGCCTTCATTTTCGCAGCATATCTCACATTTGTTACTTGATGTTTGTGCCATTGTCCTGCGATAAAAACACGCATAACTTGTGTCATATCATCCTTTATATACTTTACATGATAAACTTTTTTATTTATAGATATGGATTTAAAATTGTTTAGATATTGCAATTTAGATAACTAAATACCTAAGTAACTGTAATAATAAAACACGCAACTGTTGTATATAAATTTTGTTCTATATAAAAATTGTAAAGTACATGTCAAAATATTCTGGATCGCTATAAAGGCACTTAATAGTGATGAAGACTGAAATTAAGATTTCACCTATTTAAATTTGACCATAAATGATTAGATATAAGACTCTGTCAAAAAGATAACACTATAAAGTACTTTTAATATTTTCCTACACAGTGATTTTATTACATTCATTACTTTTTTTGTGCTCAACATTGAAGTTGTCTCATCTTCGCAAACCCATGGAGATGTAGAGGGTGACCTATTCTCATAGATTAACCTGAGTTTCAGGAAGTAATTAATTAAGCTTAACATTTCCCAATTAGACGAGAGACAATGTAACAACATCTTTTTCAAAGAGGTAAAACAAGTAAAATACCAAATCAAAATGTAATTCCTGCAAAATTGTCGTATGCAACACACGTTTTCCGTGTTCTGTTACTTTTATGTGAACACAAAGTAGACAATTTCAGGTAAAATTTGTTGGGGTAGGGGTAAGATTTCCGGAATTCAGAGTCACATTAAACATCGTCTTAACATGTTTTTTATTGAAGAAAATAAATTGAAAAACTGAAAACAATTTTAAGAATCGGGAATTGAGATGCACTTCGGGTTCTCTAGACCAACAAATTTCAATGAAAATATCAGTTTTTCCAATATTTCATTGGGGGTAGGGGTACGTTTAATTGCGCTTTGGCACGTATTGGGCATAAAAATGTAAAAACTTGGATTCTTTGTAAAGCTCATACAATAATCAATCATTGGATATCTCTTTTTTGTAACTGGGAATCATTTGGACATCCTTTTGAAGCAATTGAAAGAAAAACTTGAACGAAGAACATTTTCTAAAACTTCGGTAGGTGGGTCTAAAAATGGGCCTAATTCCACAAATGCTTGCATGTTATACTCGTGTTACCATGTTTTATTTTGAAGAAGGGATGTATGCGAACTTAAAAAATGATCTAGGTTCGGAAGTGTGTGTGTGTATTGGGAGTTTGCACGGGGGCTATTCCAGCCCATGGACTACAAAGGCTTAATTAATTTCCTGACATAGGACAGGCGCAAACTTGCTGCGGTTAAGCTAGTTTTATTGGGCCCAAACTTCCCCCCTAGCCAATGTGATAAATGAAAAAACAAAGGTAACAACAGTAAAATTCAGTTAGCAACAGGACTGAGTCAGTTGTGAAAAATGAAA
Source organism: Modiolus philippinarum (assembly GCA_002080025.1). Classification (NCBI taxonomy): domain Eukaryota; kingdom Metazoa; phylum Mollusca; class Bivalvia; order Mytilida; family Modiolidae; genus Modiolus; species Modiolus philippinarum. The sequence continues at coordinate 86,662 of MJUU01031039.1, forward strand.
CTGAAAGAACTAAATATACTGACATAAACATTAAATCATAAAAGAATACTAGCAGTTAAATGACAAGCCATCTCTAGCCCCGTTACCATCTTGCATATAAAATTATAAACCCTCAGTATACGGCTTCCACCAAGATCCCTTCCCCGGTTGGGTTTAGCATAATGATTTCATGCATATACCAGAATAAATAACCCGTGCCCATGCAATAATGATTTTAGAATTTTTGAATGTGTTTAGTTAAAATGCAAAGACCCTATCAAAAAACAATGTTAATACCAAAGAATGCAATTCGTAATCACTTGACAACAATACCGTAATCATAACCCTTATGGATTAGACGATTTAAAGGTTTTAAGTTTGTGAGGCGAGTTAAGGATTTTTACCCTTATGTAAAACATAACCGTAAAATAAAGGATGCGATATACCAGCGTTTATTAGATGTTTACAAGTTCCATTGTATTTATGAAAAGTATATAGGACTACAATACAAATTGTCATATTAAAGGCGTGTTGTGTCAATTTTAAAACAATGGAAGTATTTATGATTGGTTCATAAATACCTTCCCTTACTTCCGACTCAAATATAAGAATGTATGTCATCCTTTACATCCGTACGTGTATGATTCTTTCTGCTTGTTGATTGATTCTCTCCATAAGATTGTTATAATCCTGGCCTTGAAGTTTGAAACTCTTTATTCTGTAATGCTGATCTGATCCACAACAGGAGATTAGTTTTAGCTTTTTAGTTGATGTTCCCGACAAATATGCAATACCAGTAAAAAGTCGTGACCGTCTAAAAGAGTAGAAATGGAAACTGAAATTAGCAGAGGATACCAATTTTACGTTGGCTTAAAACGTGCGATCCATATAGCTTCATTTTATATAAAAAAATGTTAAGTATTTTTTCTATCAATTTAAAGTAAAGGAACGCGCATGATAGAGTAGAGAACTTAACCCAACAGATAAAAATATTGCATATATAGTTAGTTTGTTGAGAGGGTAATTGTTATGACGGTTTTGTTACAAAACGAACATCCTATCCTGGTAAAAAAGCATCGGTATCTAACCATACCTTCTAATAGACATCCCATTTAATTTGTTGATCCAACGGTTAGTTTCATTCATACTTTTAGCAGAAAAAAAACATGTTAGAATCATAACGTTTGATTTTATGTTGCTTCAAAGTTTTGATATCCTGATGTTACAGTAGCATCCTGATGTTACAGCAGGAAAGACCACATGTAACACTTACAATGGCTGAAAATAAAAATAAAAAAAAAAAGACAAACGAAAGACATAAGAAAAATACAACAACAGGATAGGAACTAGGTCGGGACAGCCCAACTTTAAATGCTGGGTATTATATTAATTGTTAATTTAACAAAAAACATTTGCTTGAAAAAATGGAAACTTAAAAATTTGTTTTTCTCATATTATGACATTGTCTCTATAGAGAACGTATAAGCTGTTCAAATCTGTAAGTTTATCTACATTTTCGCTAGAGATGTGGAATATATGAATCTAGCACCGGTGAAAAGGCAAGATCAAGAAATCTCAGACACCCAAGGGTAAGAATTCAATATTTCTCTGACGAGGCTTGCCGAGTCAGAGAACAATTGAAATTCTACCCGAGGGTGTCTGAGATTTCTAAATCTTGCATTTTCAACGGTGTTTGATTAATTTTCTCACTTTTGTTCATACAAACGTCTTTCGGCGCCGTTATTTTGTCCTTAGCATATTTTGTCCTTAGCATCTGCCATTACTTAGATACTCGCCATGACGTCATGGTCGTCATAGTATGCACGAGGCTGTCTCACATGGGGTGGTGTGAGACAGAAAAATCGCACACCGCTAAAAATAGGAACTGACCTGTCTCAAAAGTAAAGTATGTATATGGCTTTATCAAAGTATGTTAACAATATTTTCCAAAAATCAAATCGGAGGGATTTATACACACAATGTTTCAAGTACAACATAATATGATAATATGTATGCAGAGTTACAATTGAAAGAAAAAACAAAATTAGCATAAGTATATTGACACATTATTTATTAAAACATATCAAGCATAAATGAATTGAAAGACTGTAAAAATATAGGTGCATCTGACAAATTTTAAGTCATACATTCTCACATACAGCATAAAGCTGAGCAAGGATATCTTAAAAAGAAAAAAAAACTAGAAAAAAAATCAGATAAACCAGACAAAAAAAAAAAAAAAAAACATTCAAAATGTCTTTCACATGTTACAGTAATGAAATTTTAAGACACACATATATTTCAGAAACACTTGTACAGTGTAAATATAAATACAATTCAATATATTTCAAACAATAAGTTAAATCAATATTCAAATTATGCATGGAACTCTGTGTTAGTAGCCATTCATTCTTTATTTATCCTGTCTGCAAATACATATGTGTTCTAACCCCACTTATGCGTGTTGGTAATCCTTATGAAAAAGAAAGGAAATGGGGTAAATATCAAGGAGACAACATCCCATATCCAGGTTAAAACGACCCAAAACAAAGCATCTAGGGGTCACCGTACGGTCTTCAACACAGTGAGGAACCTCACACCATATAGCAAGCCCTAAATGGCCCCAAAAGGGTAAAAAAGTGAATAAATCAATGGAAACAAACCACATCCAATAACCCAAATATCAAGAAACTAAAATTTTATAAGAAGACACGGACAAGCCAATCACCAACATATTCCTAACTTGGGACAGGCGCAAAAATTGCGGTGGGGTTAAACTCGTTTTCTTGGATCCAAACCCTCCCCCTACGTGTGGTGAATGGCTATAAATAAATAAACAAAAAGACTCACAGTAAAAATCAAACTAGAAAAAAGTCAAACTTATCAAGACGAGTACCCTTACAATGAAGTGCATAAAACATAAAAACAATACACACAGGTGATGAAACGATCTAATGACTGGATGCGGATCGTTTTATTTGTTTTAATTTTAAGCGGAATATAGTATCCTTTTGCAACCTCCTTTTTTATTTGTTGCAGAATTTTGTTTCAAACTACGTAGCATCTGCCAAAGCTTTGTCCTTACCTGATTTTTGTTTTCCAATCAGATCACATGGGTTAGTTATTCTCTGTCAGATATTCTAAAATATTTTGCCTTCCAAAATTAATAACAGATTTTGAGTACACTCTTGGACAACATTTTTTATTTCTTCTTAGCAGCAATATGGCTACCTTCCCAGTGTACATTTCCCAGTCGATTTATTACTGTGGAGCATGTATTAGGTACAGTGATTTTGCAAAACACTGTCCTAACAGCTGTTAGGTCAGGGATTTGTTTAGCATATGTTAATTTTATCCCTCAAGAAATTCTATGCCGTCACCATAACATCATTGAACGATATAACGTAATAGTGTCCAAAATGAAAGTGGACATTTTCAGCTTTCATGCTCATACCGATTTTGACTTTTTCCTAGAATGACACAGTTACAAATGGCGGGTACTCTTAGCAGAGCAGGACATGCTTACCCTTCCGAATCACCTGATTTCACTCTCCACAGTTTCATTGGAGTTCACACTGTGAGTGCCTAGGTTTTGAATGTTGTGTTTCTTATTTCTGTGTTTTGTAGCTGTCTAGCTGTTTTAATTTGGCCATTTGGACTTTGGTTTTTGTTTATACCAATCATTTGTTCCTCCGATAATCTACTGCCTTTGATTTGAACGAGTATCACTTCTGAAAGATCTTCTTACCACTGTAACTACCCTTTAAATCATACAATAAATATGATATGTAGTCTTTTACAACTTTAAAAGTCGTAAAAGATAAAGCGTAACTAAAGTTATATGTTACATAATTTTTTTTTAGTAGAAAGACTTGGAATCTTCTACCGATCGACTGACCTTTTCAGTATGATTTTTTTTGTATATAATATCATAATTGTTACATAGCCATTTTCATTTATAATCTGAGAAGAAATGACTATATACACAACTGCAGAAACAAACAATAAATATTTGAAATTTGGTGTGTGCGAATAGCAAGATTAAACGATAAAAAGAAAAGAAAAACAGTAACATTTTCAGCCGAAAATTCCAAACCACAATTTATCACGGAACTGCACTAGAAAAACACTAGATAACAAATGAACTCGGAATAGTCGGACTATGTAACGGAACTGGCTAAAGGTAGCTGTAAGGTCTATGGCTACCCAAACCCACCCTTTCGCTATACCGTTTCCCTAATTATAATAACTAAATGAATAAAACCCAAAACAGGCGACAACGACTTTAATTTGTACAGTATACTGTGGATGCATTTATTTTCGTGGGTTCCAATTTTCGTGGTTTTGCTTAAATTCATACATTACAGGGTTCCTAAATTCGTGGTTTCAGACTTTCGCCATTGAAAGGTTATGGGAATTTTGTATTTCGTTGGGTTTTTAATTTCGTGGTTAGAGTCAACCATGAAATCCACGAAAATTGGCTCCCCACGAATAATAGTGCATTCACAGTATATACATGTTTGGCTTTTAAATGTTTATTTATTTTAAACCGTGTTACTGAGGCTCCAAGGTGCACGCATGTACATAGTTTTCCATCAGCGTGATGTCTGCACAGCGGATTTTGCTGATTACCATAATTGAAGTTGAAGTTGAAGGCCGACTGCTAACTCGAACACCAACCTTCTGAAAAAAAGAGTGGGAGATAACGTTATTTATAAGATGGGTCAAAAAGTGCTCACCTTAGTTTTATACACTTTTCAATGCGAGAACACCTTCTTTTGTAGATTTCAAAGCAAGGCTCAAACTCACAGCATGAGATGAGTTCTTAATTGAAACAAAGATGCTAAGTTACTTAAAAAAAATGGATAACAGGAAACATGGCTGAAAATTATAATTACATGTCACAATCTGCCATGGAACTGCACATGAAACACGAACAAGACAAAAGACAAACGTAGACAACGATTGAAACTCGCAAAAGCCGGACTTGGTACCGGCTCTAGAAAAAATCCCGCGGTAGGGTTAAACCGGTTTATGGGTCCCGTTTCTCTATAGTATAATGAGCATACGAATAAAACCCAATACAGGTAGACTACTAACTCCATAACCACAATTTTGAAAGGAAAGAAAAAAGACAGCAATACGTAATTTTGAAATATTCGTCAAGGGGTACTCGCCGTTAAACTGCCGCTAGCCAGTCTGCTGGTAGAACACCTACGGAGGAATAATCGAACTCAAGACTTCCCGAACGGCTTGATCAAGAATCACTATAAATTTCAGTAGACATCGGCTGTATCAGTGAGAGGACAGTATGTGTGCAAAAGTTTAATGTCATTAGGTCTTAACGCTAATTTAACGGATGCAAGCAGAATATCATGTCGATATCCCATTTTACGTAAAGAATGTAAGTTACGTCCCAGAACTTTTCTGGACCTTTAATTCATTTATGGCATTTTTTAACAACATTTCCGTAAAAACGAGGAATAGAAATGTCCATAGTAATAAGCTGTTTACGCAATATTTAGATATAACATGTTCATATCTTTTATAAAACTTCTTAAATATATTCAACAACTTATGAAATTTGTAACTCTGTTGTAAAAGTTTGGCAGTAATAGTAAGGTTACGTTCATTGAAGTTGTCAGGAAAAGGGAAATAAGTAATAGTGAATTCATAATTATCCCGTTTATCATATATTTTAGTTTTTATTTTACTGGAGTCAATAATGATAGTTAGATCAAAAAAAGGGCAGCATTTGGAATCATTGTTAGCTTTATTTTAATAAGTTTATCACTGTTTGGTATGGTTCCGTTTTGAAGTTTTTTTCATGAAGTCTCGTTTGTAGCAGAAAAGAAAAAGATCTGCAGGTGCACAATTTGTACCCACGGGAAAACATATGTTGATGAATAATGTTGCCACAACGAACAAAAACATTGTCCAGTAAAAGATTGAGCGCATTCATCATATCATCACATGTCCAAGAACAATGATTATTGTAGGTAATACTGTAAACCAACTTATTTTCGCGAATACTTTATTTCGCGTTTTTTGCCTTCGGGTCAAGTTCGCGGATATTTATTTTCGCGTTTTTCTATTTCTTTTAATGCATTTATTTAATGATAAGATCTATTCGCGACAATTTATTTTCGCGATATTTTCACTCACGCGAAAGTCGCGAAAATAAGTTGGTTTACAGTATTAGAGAAGAAACCTTGCTTTTTGTTAGAGCCAATGAACTACAGACCAGAAAATTTAAAAGACCATTTAATAAGTTGTCCGAATTTGGATTTAATCAAATCATGTGGAAGGGTAGTATAAAGTGTAGAAAAATCATAACTGTCGGTAAATGAGACTGGTCTTTGAATTGATTGTAGTTTATCAAAAATTTCAATAGAATTTTTTTACACTCCAAAAGTAATTTACACCAGAGATTTGATAAGTTTTTTCACAGTATTTAATAACCAACTCCTTTATACAAGTAAGTGAACTAGTTAAATGGATGGATAAATTCGTAGTCGAACACTTACTAGATGCAGAAATTTTGCAATGTTTAAAGGAATTTTTGTGAAGCTTCGAAACCCAGTACATGGTAGGTAAGATGTTATCTTTAGGTGGAACCTTAAACATTTCTGTATCCTTATAATGTTGTTATGTTGTAATGATGTAATGTTGGTTAACGTGTTTTCGTCCCAATTAGTACGTTTGAAAGCGTCTGACTTGTCCAGTTCGTTTTGTTAAACATCGATGTAGTATTTCTTTCAGACAATAACCTTAGAAGCCCTGTCAACAGGTACAAACACATATTTTTTACCAAGATCCTTCAATTTTGACTTAACTCTATTAACAGACAGCTTAGGATGGGACTGAACATAATTATCTTTATAAAATTTATCCTGTTGGTGACCTTGGTAATAATTTTATCTTTAAACAAATTTAGAGCATGCTTGTATGCTTTTCTCGTTTGCACCTTTTTTTTAACAATAATTTGTTACAGCGTCATTAATTATATCAAAACATGCTTGCCAGTTTATTTTTGAAGGTGGACGATATTTAGGCCCTTTTCTAAAGATTTTTTTATTTCCTCATATACAATGATATTAAGATTCCCCGTTGATATATGTTAACATATATATATGTCATAGCGATATGGCGACTTTGAACAGTCTCACCTGCTTGGGTAGTTTTTCTCAAAATCAAAATCACAGGTAATAGAAAAGTAATTGAAACAAAATGTTCTAGTATTTTTTATAAGAAAAGGAAATGACAGGCATGTCTTAAACCTGTTTAAACCTTTTTAACTTCAGTAAAGATAATCTATCTTCATTATAAAAAAAAACTATTACCTTCTTTTTGCAATTGTTTGAACTGCTATCTTAAGCAAAAGGACAAATCAGAAACTTATTTGCATTCAATTGAGTATCATTTCATTTGAATATAAGAAGGTGAAGGAGATGTAACGTTATTCCCAATCTGATTTCGAAGACTTATGCTTTCTTTCCTACAGCAAACCTCAACTTGTCAGATACAAGTAAAGAATATTAAGTTAAATAGTTTATGATAATAAGTCTTTTACTATTGAAAATACAAAAATACCGAAGTTGCAGAAAAGAAAAAAAACTATTAAATTGCATTATGTTGTACACGTGTTTCAAGGAGTTACCTCTTATCAGGAGCATTTAAATCAAATAATATGGAAAGCCATAATCCAAAAGTAGGTATTGCATGTAAACGATTAAATGCGACAAAAATAGAAGTCGGATATTTTGTTTTAAAACGTTTATGGTAAATTTATTACATACGTTTAGTTATGTTGTTTTTTTTTCGGAAAATTTTGTTTTCTTCAAAAATGGTCATACGAAGTCTGTTTTTTAAGGGGGTTCGCTACTCTATTTGAAAATAAAAAGGATTTCAGATAAATGTGTTTTTTTGTTAAGAAACTAAAAAAGAAGTAATTTAAGTGAAAAAAATTGATAGGTTGATGATCTCATTTTTGAGATTTAAGTGATTGCAAATTTGGCGGGAAACTGAACTCCTCGGATTTTTCATAGGATTAACATTAGCAAAGTTTGACCACAAATGAGTGTGACAGAATAAATAAAATTTAATGAAATTTTTACAGAATGCTTATAAAGATAAATAAAATGAAATTATGGGAAAAAATAAGGGGGTCCATGGGCAAAAAATTACAATGCTTTTAAATGGATAAAACCAGTGAATTCCGAAAATCTGACAGAAATCCTAAAACATGAGGAGCAAACCTCCTTAACTCAAAATAATCATTTCGTTTTATCAAAATATCGTCATATATCAGCAAACAAACTGTATTGCCAGACCGATTTTGTATTGCCAGACCGATTTTGTATTGCCAGACCGATTTTAACGTCCAGCATGAATTATTTCTGCAAGCTTAGAACGAATACAAAGCGGGAGAGAAAACAAAGACATCGAATATTGATTTCTACTCGAAAGAAAAAGAATTAGGGCAGGAATTTAAGCGTCTTAAGCTGGTGTCTGAGGCTGCAATTGGAAACATATTTCACTGATTTTTCATACTGTATCGAGCATGTTGTTTTCCCCAGATATTACTATGGTTCGCATCGGGCCTTATCATATTATGACCTGAAATCTACGCATGGACTCCTCAAACTATACAATCATGAGGATTATGAGACAGAGCCTCTGACAGCTGATTCAGGTAACGGGTGTAAACGACTGAAAAATGATTATGATTCTCACCGTGAAAAAATTATCCGAGTAATAAGCAATAAATTCCGCGGATCTCCTGTAGTTGGCGATCACAATTCCGGAATACCAGAATTGTTAACAATTCTGGAACAAAAATTTATTCCAGAATTGTTATTTTTTTATCTTATTTTTTTCCAACAATTCTGGAACATTTTGATATTCCAGAACTGTGACAATTTGATTTTTTTAGCTTCTGGCAATGGATAAAAATTTTTAACTGACAACCCTGTTAGTAATTAAAGTATGTATATGTTGTGTACAAGTTGCAATTTTGTACATGTCATAACATGTACAAAATTTATGTACAGGTTATCACTTGTATGGCCCAAAGATACAAGTTATAACATGTACAAATATTATCTGTACATGTTATAACTTGAACAAATTTTGATTTCTACTTGCACAATAATAAAATGGATTTGTCAAAAGGTATGCAAATTTTCAACAGGGAATGAAACCATTACTAGATATTATTCGTGTTAAAGCTCATTGTTGAAGGCCTCATGGTGACTTCAAGAGGAAGAACAACAATAAAAGCGTTGTTCCTTTGCTTGTTTTTTTACCATGTATTTGTAGAGACTTTGTCTCATGTGCATTTACTTCATATCCTTTTATTCACCATTATAAACTAAATATTAGAAAATAATAATGATTTACAAACAGACAACTTTTTGGTTGCTGTAAGTTGTGGAAATAAAAAATACACTAAGCTGTACACCACTTCCATTTTCCTGCATTTACACTTTCCTCCCTTGCAAAAAAATATCAATGCATGTGTTTTTGTACTCCACTCAACGATAGTTTTCCATCTATCTTAAATTACATTCGATCATTGGAACATCAGAAATGTAAAGTGCGGTATTTGGAGATCTTCAGATATGTTGCAAAATATTGATACAGAGAAAGACCTACACAGTCTTATGATTTTTTTTGCATAGGATAATAACAACATTACAGAAACCACTGCATTCATAATTGATACCAAAACTGATAATGTACAATATAAGTTTTAGAGTTGGATAAAGAAACAGTTGTTTCTAGCATCCCTTGGCACTGATCCATCTCGGTCAATAGAAACTGATATGTATGGTGTTTCTGATTAAGAGTTTGTTCCATGTACATTGCATCAACCTTTCCAGTCCTCACAAATGAGGAATTTTGTAAATGAAAATCCTGCTTTATAAAGAACCAGAATAGCTGACTATTGACATGCAAAAACATAACCTTTCTGTATTGAATATTGGGGAGAATGTTATCTTACCTAGTAATCTATCAGTAGATAAGTTTAATTTTGTACAAGTTGAAATTAAAATTTTGTATATGATATAACATGCACTGTCAAAATTTGTACATGTTATAACTTGTACCTTTTGGTCATACAAGTTATAACATGTATGGAAATTTTGAACAGTTTATAACATGTTCAAAATTACTACTTGTACACAACATATATACTGAACCCTTTGATCTTTAATTATTGATATATTTTAATAATGGAGTTATCTTTGGCACGCGATAGTAACAAAAATGCGGTATGCCTAGTATTCGAACGAAAACTAGGGGTTTGTATTTGTATAGTATTGTATAGTAAAATTCAAAATCTTCTCGCTATAAATATATGTCATTTACCTCAGTGGGGTCAGCAGACTAAAGTTACAGTAGTCGCTAAGTAGACACAAAGGGGGAGAGGACAATCATCTTGGTGTTGCAGTATTTACGGGATGTTTGTTCTGTTAAAACTGATGTAATTGCTTATTAATCTTGGTGAAACTGGTGTTGTTGGTGGAACTTCAATAGTTGTGGAAATTGACGAAAGCCTGTTCAATCACAAGAGTCAGGTGCCACAGAAAGAACAATGGGTGTTTGGACTAGCATACACTTCTCAAAAACCAGATTTAGCATACCACGAACGAGACTACAAAACTCTGACCTAGTTACAGGAGTCCACAAGCAAAGTACAGAGTCCTACTGTGTTGATTCAAAGAAATGTAATGGTTTCTTTTCATTTGTTCCTAAGCCATCTAGAGGAAATGATTTTGTGACAATTGGGCAGTATCGGAACTTGAGCTTTGGAAATTTACAAAATCATGGCATATATTGTAGAGCAGTCCAATGTTTAATTTACAGGAAGATTACATGTATAACGAACGGTCCTTTTCAAATATAATCTAAATTGTTGTTATGTAAAGACTTATAGTACATGTCTTTCTATTGTTTTAATGAACTGCACGAGTAAAATTATTAATGTGCACTTTGAAAAAATCATCAATTAAATAATATATTGTTATAAAGTAACCCCTTAGCATTAATTTTGTTCAATAATTAGTGTTTAAACAGTAACAATTCTGATCCTTGAATAAATTATCAAATTAATTAGCATTATTTGGAATTTTAACAATTCTGGAACAACAATTCTTGAATAAATTTTTGTTCCAGAATTGTTAAAAATTCTGGTATCGCCAACTACAGGATATCCAATTCCGCTCAAACTGGTGCTAGGGGCCGTCGATAATTTACTATGAGTATGAGCAAAGGTCATTGTTGAAGGCGTCATGGTGACTTCAAAATAAAAACAGCAATAAAAGCCTTGTTCTATTGATTTGATTTGTCATGTATTTGTAGAAACTCTTTCTCATGTGCATTTACTCCATATACTTTCACTGCTTAATACATATGTTGGTATATACTTATTTCTGTAAATACATTACTCAGACCTACCAGTTTCCATGGTACCTTGATGCACCATTTCGATGTAGACGATTGCTGTAGCAAAGAGGAAAAGACGTATAACTAAATACCGAAGTTACTGTGAATTTAGTTTCTGCATATGACAAATTATATCTCCTAAGTGCAGATAATTTAAACGTTTGGAAGACCATAAACTCAAAGATCATAAAAAACTGATAGAGAACAAATACCTAAAAATGATCTAAATGTAAAGCTAAAATCTGCTAAGGACAGAGCTTTGCATTAGGGAGATACTCCTTAGTTTTAAACAAAATTTACACAAATTGAGATATTTCAAGGTTCCAAATAGAATCGTCTTTCGGGTCAGCACTGAAGTACTGACTAACGGGCTGGTGAATATCCCCGGGGACTAATAGTCCACAAGCAGAGGAGTCAATTTTTATTTTTTTGTGTGAAATTATTTCTTTTTTAGGATAATATTTGAAGTACCTGTTCAAGATGTTTTCATATAATTAAATAACAACACAACAGATGGTATCAGATGTTTCACTTTTTTCGTTTCTTTACAACATTATTTATTGATCTATCAAATTCTAACTTCAGAATCACTGAAAATTTTCATACAAACACACATGCACAAACACCAACTCAAGTGACCATACAAACTCCAAGATGCCGTAAACACTTTCTCTTCTGTAACTCCTAGGATTCAGCTATTATTATTATCGCAAGCCGTACAGGTATTGGTTCAAATCCAGCTAGCCACCCGCTGTATTATAAGATGCAAATACCTTTGAAAAGATGTTATTCATCACTGTTGGCATTTGGAAATATTGATATCTATCTTTGCAGCCTGCCTTACAATTCACATATTATCCACTTGTGTTTAAAGGCCGAGGTCAAACGGAGATTACTATGGTACTTGAAGCATATCTTCTCATAATATTCAGCTACACACAAAATATCTTCAGTCTATGTAGAAAATGAAAACTTTATGGCCCGGGGAGGCTAGCACTTCAAAAAAAAAGGTTAATACACTACAAAATCAAAGGTCGAGGTCACTTGAAGTAATTCATTATGGTATTTGACACACCTTTCCACACCAAGATGACAAGTATCTAAAGTCTAAGCCAAGGGGGAGACAGTTTTGACGCGGAGAGGATATTTGACCTCAGGGAAAAGGGCAAGGCCATGGAAAAGTATTATTGTACGTGACACACCTTCACATAATGATACACCCACTTGCTAAATATGATCTCGACAGATGAATTTTCATATTTTAAAGTTCTCGTAAACCTCAAACTTAAAAATATAAAAAAATTAACTAGCTTAGTAGCTCGTTTTGAGAAATAAATAAATCGTAATCAATGGCAATGTTGGAGACTATGTACAGATATATACATCATAGGTATGTAAAGTGGTTATAGGTTGTTATATTTGTGTTTCTCTGAAATCAATATAAATACTAGAAAGATTTAAAATTAGATTTTCAGACATATCTTTCTTCCTCGGTCTGTTTTTTTTTTCAATTTTGCATTTTTATCAGTATTCACGCATACAATTTGTCCCCTTATCACATTTTGAATAAATTATAAGCAGTCACAAGTTATATATTAACTTCTAAACTGAAATCGAATTTTGTTCAAAAGAAGCAAGTAGTGATATATACACTAAATCACCAAGTATATTACAGTTTGTAAGTTGATAATTCAATTCAAGTAGTAGCATAAGACAAGCTATTGATTTTGACGTTTAAACAGTGAACTTTTTTTTGGCTTTTTTTCGCAGTGATAAGCCGCCATTTGTGACAAACGGCCTTTATATTTCACAAAAAATTGTTAATTTATTTCCGTAGTATATAAAAGGGATTCAAAATCTTAAATGCCAAGGTCATATTGATCTGCACTGATGACACATAAGTTGTCGAAATGCGCATATACAGAAATATAAAGTAACAAAACAGAAATAAATTAACAGTACCTTCGGTATTTTATTATCTATTACCACTGGGCCGATGCCTCTGCTCCCCGAGGGTATTCAGCAACCAAGTAGTCAGTACTTCGGTGCTGACGCGGAAACCGACTTTATTGAAACTTGCAAAATCTAAATTTTCAACATTTTGTTTAAAACTAAGGAGTATCTCCCTCATGCATAGCTCTGTCCTTAGCTGTATTTTGGCTTTTCTATTTTGATCATTTTGGATAATTGTTCTCTATCATCTTTTGCACGTTTTTCGTTTAATGGACTTCCAAATATTGTAGCTTAATCTGCACTGATGATACAAAAGTTGTCGAAATGCACATATGCAGAAAATAGATTAACAATAACTCCGGTATTTTGTTAATAATTACCACTGGCCGATGCCTCTGCTGGTGGACTGTTAGTCCTTGAGGATATTCACCGACCCAGTAGTCAGTACTTCGGGGCTTACCCGGAAACCGACTTTATTGAGACTTGCAATAATTTACCAAATTTTGTTTAAAACTAAGGAGTATCTCCCTCATGCCTAGCTCTGTCCTTAGCTGTATTTTGGCTTTTCTATTTTGATCCTTTTGGTTGATTGTTCGCTGTCAGCTTAACACGTTTTTCGGTCAATGGACTTCCAAATGTTTGGTTAAATCTGCACTGATGAGACATAAGTCATATGCGCATATTCAGAAAATAAATTAACAGTAACTTCGTTATTTTTGTTATTTATAACCACTGGGCTGATGCCTTTGCTGGTGGACTGTTAGTCCCCGAAGGTATTCAACAACCAAGTAGTCAGTACTTAGGTGCTGACCCTGAAACCGACTTCATGGATCTTGCAAATATCTAAATTTTATAAAATTTTGTTTAAAACTAAGGAGTATCTCCCTCATGCATAGCTCTGTCCTTAGATGTATTTTGGCTTTTCTATTTAGATCCTTTTGGCTGATTGTTCTCTATCAGCTTTTACACGTTTTTCGGTTAATGGACTTCCAAATATTTTGGTTTAATCTGCACTGATGAGACAAAAGATGTCGAAATGCGCATATGCAGAAAATAAATTAACAGTAACTTCGGTATTTTGTTATTTATTAACACTGGGTCGATGCCTCTGCTGGCGGACTGCTAGTCGCCGAGGGTATTCACCAACCCAGTAGTCAGTACTTCGGTGCTGACCTTGAAACCGACTTTATTGAAACTTGCAATATCTAAATTTTATAAAATTTTGTTTAAAACTAAGGAGTATCTCCCTCATGCATAGCTCTGTCCTTAGTTGTATTTTGGCTTTTCTATTTAGATCCTATTGGTTAATTGTTATCTACCAGCTTTTATACGTTTTTCGGTTAATGGACTTCCAAATGTTTTGGTTTAATCTGCACTGATGATACATAAGTTGTCGAAATGCGCATATGCAGAAAATGAATTAACAGTAACTTCGGTATTTTGTTATTGAACCATTGTTCATCACCACAATTTTGACAGATGGTAGTTATTTCAGTAGATCAAAGCTTTAAAATACACTCACAATGAATTAGCACCAGTTATTATATACAAGACGGTGAAATTTGTCAGTGAAATAAAAGTGATAATTAACTGTGAAATTATTGTCCATAATTTGACTCTAGGAAGTGACGTCACAATAGACGTCGTCAACGTTGTTGTTAAATAAACGTCTCAGCGGATTAACATGGAAAACGTAGTTCATGAAAAAAAAACTTTAATTTAAACCATTACTTATGAGAGAACCGATCTATACAATAAAAACAATTACTAATCCTAGATTCTGATTATCTGATTATTAACTCACTGTTAGCATTCGTGAATTACTGCGTTGTTCGATCATTCGTTGAATAGTTTGCGATAATCAGAATCTCGGAAGAGTTATAGTATAAACATTTCATTTGCAGTGTAACGAATGCCACGCGTGGAAAGATCACTCTTACTCTTCCGGAGCACCTGATGATATTTCCTGTATTTTGGGGTTTTCTATGTTCGCTTTTCTGCTCTTTGGCTTCGGTATTCATTTGCCGATATTTGTGATCCATTGATTGTTTAAAGAGAGAGAGAGAGGAACATGAGCAGACCTCATCGTTAAGACCCCATAGTGACTTCAAATAAAAAACAAAAATAAAACTGTTTTCCCATTGCTTTCTTTAGCATGCATTGCTAAAGATCTAATCTCATGTGTATTTACTACGTCATCCCTTTTTACTGTGCTCCTTGTGTTTTCGCTTACATTTTCTTTGTAACCATAAAACCAGTCATATTTGTGTCAAAATGTGTATACAAAAATCTTTCTTGGCGCACGTCGTTATCTGAACATTTAGGAATATGGTCCCTCTTATGTTGGTGCAATACAAAATGCCACAACGGACAAGATCCGCCAATATCATGTAACGATTCTATACCATAATTAAAAAAAGTAGTACTCAAATTATCATTTTTTTATTGTTTTTTGAGTTAACATATTGTTGTTATCTTGTTTTTGGATCAAATGCTCTTCTTTCACCTGTAAATAAACAAAGATCTATAAAGAAATTCTCTTTAATAATTTTTAACTGAAACTCTCAACTTAATCAGAATCAACGCTCCGATGGAGCTGAAACTCGAAAGCCCTGAAAATCTGCACGTGGCAAAACTTTGTAGTCATCCAAAGAACTGCTGTATACGTCTACATGTATTAAGTTATTCCGTAATACGTTAAAATAAATCGGATTGTGTGATTTCGTATGTGTGTCCATTTCATTGCTATAAATATATACAATACACATATCCCAGGTAAACAAATGTTATTTTCATCTTTGACAAATTACTGCGCGGCAGGCTCGTTGATCCGAGACACAATATAAATAAAAAACGAATAATTTGATAAACATGCATATTGTTTTCAATTTAATATAACAACGCCGTATTCAACTCAAGAAAATGAAGAAATATTACTTAAATACACAATGTATACGATTTTGAAAGAAACTTGCTCACTATATTTTATCCGAAGCACGAAGACCATCTTTTAGGGCTATTAATAGGCTTGAAGCCTCATATGATTTTTTCTTGTCATTTTAACAACTCTCCACCTTCGGCTTACGAGTTGAAAATAAGCTTTTGAGTTCGAATTATTCACTTGAAAAAAAATTGATGAATTATGCGTACTGGTTTTGCCTGGTTTTAAGATCATTTATTAAATAATCTATGTCTTATTTTTTTCTTAATTATAAACTTTAATACAGAAGAAAGCAATACAGCTAGGATGATTTTGTTATAGTAATCATTTTTGTTTATCAAACATAAAGAATCAATAGCTATGACAAAGCCCCAAAATGCAGATAAATTTAAATAGCATTTCATTATACACTCCATACCAGGTTTAAGCAGGATGCACCCATTGTTAATAACTATAGATGTGGTTTGCCTTGGTTCACCACAGCTATGAGACATAAATTACTGGAACGACTACGTGCCGGATTTAAAATCATGTTTTTCGAGATACTTAAAATTATATTTAAAAATAACATAATAGGACGCAAATTGTTTTTAGTATAATGAAAGATGTTATTTAGTCTTTAGTGGATCAGACTATAAGCAGTGACAGCTGACTAGTGTGGCATCTGTGAAAATTTTGCTCAGTGAAAAAAATACTGTATATTCAAAACTTTGTAATTCTTTTATATCTAGGAGGAACCCCTGTGATTGAATTGCAAAAATAAAAACAGCAATAACTAAATAAGAAATGCAATAAAGTTGTATCACTGAGAATTTTGCTACGAGCTGTACTAGACAGTTATTCTTAAATTGTATTAACATTTTATTATACAGAACTTGAATATTCCGATTTTTCACTCTCACTGAGATCCAGCTTAGTCAAGTCTGATTATCCCTTTATCGGTTCCATAATTTTCTTTAAATTTCAAGATGCTGTGTTTGTATTTTTATTGAATATCTTTTTCAGTTGGTTTTATAATAAAAAGAATATTCGTTGGAAGACGTGATAGACGTGTGTATCAAGGAAATGGATATGCATCGAATCATCAAGCAATTCAATGCATCTGCTCTTTAAATTGACTGTTTCTGGAATTATTGCTGTAATAGTTCTTGTTGTTCTGCTTTCACGCAAAATACTTAGGTGAACATTTGTAATAATCCTTCAATAAAATTAATACATGTAATTGATACATTATGACTTGGAACAGTCTGCCTACCTTCCATTTCTTCCCTACAGGTCTTCTTGCATTCTTCAAACATATTCTCTGAATAGAAAAGAACTTAAATTCATGTAATTTAGTTTGGCCGATGCCTATGCTGGTGGACTGTTAGCCCCTCGAGGGTATTCACCAACCTGGTAGCCAATACCTTTGAGCTGGCCCGATAACCGATTTTTTTTAAAAATTTGCAATACCAAAATTTAACAAAATTTTGTTCAAACTATGAAGAATCTCCCTCTTGCATAGCTCTGTCCTTAGCTGATTTTGGCTTTTCTATTTATACCATATTATAAATTGTTCTTTGTCAGTTTTACACATATTTTGGTTAATGGACTTCCAATTGTTTTGATTTGATCTGCACTGAAGAGACATAAGTTGTCGATATGTTCATCTGCAGAAACTAAATTTATTTAGTTATTTGTTACCACTTGGCCGATGCCACTGCTGGTGGACTGTTAGTTCCCGAGGGTATTCACCAGTCAGTACTTCGGTGCTGACCCGAAAGCCGATTTTTTTCTAATCTTGGAATATTAAATTTTTGTAAATTTTGTTGAAAAGTAAGGAGTATCTCCCTCACGCAAAGCTCTGTCCTTGGTCAATTTTGGCTTTATATTTAGATCATAATGGGTATTTGCTTTCTATCAGTTGTTTTAACATATTTGATTTTATGGTCTTCCAAACGTTTAGATTTTATCTGCACTGAAGAGACATAAGTTGTCGAAATGCGCATATGCAGAATTTAAATTTACAGTAACTTCGGTATTTAGTAATTTGTTACCACTGGGTCGGTGCCACTGCTGGTGTTATCTATAACCTTTTTTATTTAGTTCACAAGGAGTTAAATCTTTCAAAAACACATTTCAAACGAGTGGAATCTGCTCAAATTATACATTTACAAATGATTTTAATAGTTAAGGCAAAATCTTTGTCATAAAAAGAACCATAACTTAATTCTTTTTTGTCAAGTTTTGGAATATCAATATTCTCAGAAACAAAACTACAATCTAAAACAAAGTCATTTGTTACCACAACGACCTAATCAACACTCTCAAACATGTTATAAGCAAGTTGTGTATGTAAAAATCATTTTTGTCTTTTCTTAAATCTCCCACTTCATTTTAGATGTATTTATGTGCTAGCAAGACTGACAGTAGAAATCAAATTACTTAACAACTAGCTGTCACAGTCCGATCGTGGGTTTTCGTGTGACATAAATTTTAGTGGGTTATGTTATTGTCTTCAAATGGAAATTTGATGTCATAAATAACAAAATGTCGAAATAACTGTTAATTTCTTTTCTACGTATGCGCATTTCGACAACTTATGTCTCATTCGTCAGTGCAGATCAAACCAAAACATTTGGAAGTACAATAATCGAAAAACTTGTAAAAGCTGATGGAGAACAAATAAACAAAAGGATGTAAATAGAAAAGCCAAATTTCAGCTAAGAACAGAGCTATGCTAGAGGGAGAAACTCCTTATTTTGAAACAAACTTTTGTAAAATTTAGATATTGTAAGTTTCAGCAAAGTCGGTTTTCGGATCAGCACAGAAGTACTGACTTCCGGGTTGGTGAATACCCTCGGAGAATAACAGTCCACCAGCAGAGGCATCGGCTAAGTGGTAATACATAACAAAATTCCGAAGTTACTGTTAATTTATTTTTTGGCATTTGCGCATTTCGACAACTTATGTCTCCTAAATCAGTGCAGATCAAACCAAAACACCTGGAAGTCAAACAATAAAAAAACTCCAAAGCTGATGGAGAAAAAAAAACCAAATGGATCTAAATAGAGAAGCCAAAACTCAGCTAAAGACAGAGCTATGCATAAGGAAGATACTCCTTTTTGAAACAAAATTTTATAAATTTAGATATTGTAAGTTTCAACAAAGTCGATTTTCGGGTCAGCACAGGTGTATTGACTACTGAGTTTGTGAATACCCGCGACGACTAACAGTCCACCAACAGAAGTATCGGCCCATTGGTAATAAGTAACAAAAAACCGAAGTAACTGTTAATTTATTTTCTGCATATGCGCATAAATAACAAAATATCGAAGTTACTGCTAATTTACACCTAAGTTACTGCTTATTGACGCCTAAGACAAAAAAAAAAAAAAAAAAAAAAAAAAAAAAATGATGATACGAGTATGTATCAATTAGATGCTTTGAACACAAATTTAAAAATTATTTCGAAATTGAGAAAAAAAACTTATAAGGTAAATATTTTTTTCGTTTCAGTAAGATAGTAAAAATGGAGAAACATTAGCTGCTGTGATCACAAAAGTTAACTCTGTGTGATGTCACTTATTAAATATTACTCGTATCTGGCAATTAAACAGAAGTCAAATTGATCAATCACATATGATGAATGTAATCGATTAGAATAAGAAGTATGAGGTTCTTTTTCCGTGAGTTCAATAATATACATGATGTAGATACTAATTACTCCTTAAATTCCAAAATTTCATACATATAAATAATAGGAAAAGTACGTGTATTAGTTGATATAGACATTTTGAACCTTTATGGCATCAGGTATGAAACCTTCGAGTGGTAACAATTAGTGTCTGAGGTAGAAAATCATGTGCATAGACTGATCAAGATTAATTTTTTTTCTTTTATCATTACAACACATGTACACATTATTTGACAATTTCTGAATCATTTCTAATTTTATAATATGTGTTATATTTCAAATAGTATGGAGATTGTTACCTCCCTTGAAGAGATTGTTACCTCCCTTGAAGAGATTGTTACCTCCCTTGGAAAAGGCGACACCCATGATTTTTTTGTCCGGTTAAAGAAAGTGAAATATTTCACCCAAAACAGGACCTATGACAACAAAAATGGTACAGAATAATCCTAACAACTTGTATTTATAAACTATAAATGAACCAAGGTCTAAAATGGTCGCTTGTTGTTACTTGATGACTGTGTAACGTGGAAAAGGGGGGGGGGGTGTTTCAGTACTTGTCCGCATAAAACATAAACATGGGTTCTGAGAGGGACATTGCCGAATTGAAACGATTGATGATTGATGTGAGCGCTACAATTAAAACCTTTGATTCGGAATTAGACAATGTGGAATCTAAATTGACAAAAATGGTGTTGGATGTCACGTCAGAGGTAAACACTGTAAAACAATCTGTAGTTAGTACACAAAAAGAGGTCAAAGAGTTAAGAGATGAACATGATGAACTTGAGGAAGGTGTACAACATATCGAGTTTCAGTTAAGCGCATTAGAAGTTGGGAAAATGGAGCTCTTACGTCAAAGTGTTGAGGCTAGAATTAAAGATTTAAATGAAAAGCTTGTTTTATTAGAAAAACACGAACGAAAATATAATGTTTTACTTTATGGAGTGCCACAGCAAAAAGATGAGAATATAGCCGAGACTATTCAAAATTTCATGACAAAGGATCTTGGAATTGATGCAAGGAAAGCAGATGAAATTCCAATCGCTAATGTTCATCGCATTCCGTCAAAGAAAACAAAGTACAATGTCAATGAGCCTGACCCTATCATTATCAGATTTATCCATTTTGTTGATAAAAAATTCATAATGTCTCGGGGATCTAAGCTGGCAGGCGAAAAGATGCGGATGTTGGATGATTTGCCCATTGTTATGAAAAACATGAGAAATGGTCTATCACGTATTGCTTACACCATAAGAAAAGAAGAAAAATTACAAACCCGAATTCGTGATGTTGGTACAAACATGTATCTTGAAACAAGATTAAACTCGAAGGATGCGTGGCAGCTCCGAAAAGAATTTCAATTGGTGGAATAAATATATTTAAATATTTATTTGTTTCATTTGATATTTATTGACAATTTCATAACTTTCTTCTTTGTTTTTTAGGTAACAAAGATATCGTAAGTTTTTTGTGTGTAAAAATGTTGCTTTATTTTTGATTTAACTAGAAGCTTTTTATGTATAATTTATGTTGTTTATTTGCTTTCCATTTTTTTTTGTTGCGATTCATGCCATTTAAGAAAAGGGTCTGTCTCCCATACCCACTGTGGTAAAGCTGATGACCGTAACTGCAGTTACGGTCATCCCAAGATGGCGGAAGGGGAATCGGCTTGGATTTTATTTTATAGTTAAAATAGCTTCTGTACTGATTTTTGAATTAAAATGGCGTTCTATCACTGGTTATTGACAAACTTATTATGAGGAAGTGAAAACTTATGCTCAAAATATGAATATAAAGCCGTAACTTTCATTAAAAAATTTTGATAAGATGACCGTAACTGTCCAGTGATATTTATATCTGATGTACGTAACTGAATTTACAGATGACCGTAACTGAATTTACAGCTGACCGTAACTGAATTGTAATATGGTTGTGAAAAGGACAGAAGATGCATTTTAATCCTCATTAAATTGTAATTTTAACAAAATTAATGTTTGAATAAGATTATTCTCTTTATGAAAGTTTCAGCATAGCGTTTCGCTAAAAAAATTATTCTAATATTAAATTTAATTTCGTTTGTACGATTTTTAAAAAGTCGTCGGTACAACTTTAAAATCATTAAAACAATTTTAAAAATCTATTAAACATTTTAAAAAATTGTTGTTCCATTTTAAAATTGCTGGGGGGTTCAGTTGGTCCGATTTAACGTGTAACCTATGAGAATTTCCATACAACGGAAATCCAACATTGCCAGCCACCAGTATTATATGGAGTCTAATGTAGGGTACCAATAGAAAGGGCCATCCTTGTCCTTTTAAATGACATCAGAATTATTGCTCTCAGATTTTTGAGTCAAGAGTTATGACGTCACAAAGAAGGGTACCCTTTACTCATTTTGAAATTTGATGGTCCGATTTTTAGCTTGAATTTTACCGGCAAAGGCAAATTGCGATGCATTTCCGCGGAAAACTACAAGTAGTAGCTTTATGATATTTTTATATACTGAGAGAGGACTATTTAGGCTATTTAAATTTGCGTGATAATTTATGACCAGTGCATGCAACTGGTATACTTGTAAAACAATGTTGAAAAAAGTCGCTCAAAAACAGTGTCGAAAAAAAAGCAAATTTCAGGACCACGGGTATCACAGCATCCCAGATACTAAAACTCAGAATAAAAAAGTGCCAGTTTGAAAGACACTGTCCCATATAACACAGATATAAAAAAAATATTGGACCTTGGTGCTACAGTTTTTCTCTGTGGTGCCAAGCTTTCAGGGTAATTTTCGAAATTTCCCCCAAAATCATCAAAGTCTTCACGCAAAATACAGAACAGAGACTACTAGCCAAACGATAATTCCAATCGGGAAAATAAATCTATCTCTTAATAGGCAATAAGATTGTCAACAAAGTGACAAAAAGTTGGAAAGTTCTGAAGACAAAGTGCAGAGTAATAGCAGCTGAAAGTTCGGTACCACATTTTCCCACTAAAAATCTGACAGAATTTTTCACACCGGGGAATTTCCCCCTTAGATTAAACGTGTCCTGTTGCCGCATAACTAAGCATACAGCCTTAATACTACATAAGCCTAAGAGATAATGTATATGCAAGATGTTTTAGGCAGAATGTATAGTGTAAACAGATAATACGTCAAACACGAACATGGAATTTCACTGGTTCGGGATATAGGTTGTCGAAATCAGCGGTCGGTCAGTTACAAAATAAGGCAAATTTTCCGTTTTTGAGAGTCTCGTCCTGCCAGACTAAACATTGTAGGTGAGTTTTCTTGGCTTTTTTGTACTTCGGGCACTCCAGTGACTAGATTCACACCAAAAAATTCATCCTTGGTATTTTCTTTAAAAATCGCCTGAACCCCCTATCGTTTGTACGGTTTTTTAAATTCGATTTAAATGTACGATTTTGAAAAATCGTAGGTACGATTTTAAAATCGTTACAACAATTTAAGAAATTGTTTTTACCATTTTGAATTCGTTTGCACGATTTCAAAATCGTTTCTTCAACTTATATATTCGTTTGTACGATTTTAAAATCGATTGTACGGTTTTTATTTTGAACTATTTAATAAAAATTGCGCGTTTTTAAAAATAATTGTTAGCACGAATTAAAAATCATTTGTATGACTTTAAAAATTGTTAAAACGATTTTAAAATTGTATGGAGGATTGTTTCTGCCATTAGAGGAGCTGTGTTACGTACATAATTATGTGGATATGTCGACATCATATTTTCTGAGTGGGTCCAGATTTTATAACCGAACTGACCAACACCGACTTGAATTTATTCCTGACTTTTGATTGGTAGTTTGACGGGTCGCACGCGTAGAGCATGTCATGTCAAGTTACTCTTCCGAAAAACCTGATGATACTTGTGGGGTTCACTTTTGTGTTGTCTTGTATGCAACACTGTGTTGTTTAGTTTTGTCTTTATCAGAGATGTTTGTGGCACAATTTTCTCTTGCAATTGCCTGTATACATACTTATAGATTAATAGACGTTTTTCAAACTTGTTCTGCCTCTGCGTAAGGGAAGTAACATGTACCAAGACATTTTAATTGTGCCAAGACATTTAATTGGTTTTGTCTAAAGAGTTAGAAAATGATATTTCTAAAAATCCAACAACCTGCACATCTTTCACCACTTTATTTGATCTTGCTATTTGCAAAGGGTGTCATGCGTGGAGCAGATTATGCTACTCTTTTGGAGCACTTGTGGGGATTCACAATGTAAGAGCGAAAGCTTTGAAGCGTTCTGGTTAATTTTCCTTTACTTGTTTATCTTTGTCACGTGGTCTCCATTTGTGTTACATCTGACATGTCGTGCTTTTTGTCTCGCCCGCGACGAAAGTCGC
>MJUU01031039.1:113416-131862 GCA_002080025.1 Modiolus philippinarum
CAGAAATATTACTGTTAAGCATATGCTACATTTTCATTAAGAATTCTACAGCTAAACATATATCAATCCAAACAAGGCGGCCTAATACGCATGTCAATTTTTATTTTCAGAGATTGAATATATATATATATATCTTGTTACGCAATTTTGGCCAAAAATCGAAGACTTTTTTGTTATGTTTAGTTCAGTTTAAACTTATTTCATTTGTATAGTATACAAAAAGGATTAGACGCATGTCAAACAAACTTATGAAGTCCCCATAAACTAGGCCAATTGAATTCAGGCAATATTAAAAAATCACATTATCTCAAGTTACGGTCATCCTAAGATGAAACATAAATCAAGTTACGGTCATCTCAGTTTGGAGTTACGGTCATCTTATCAATATTTTAGATTGGAAATTACGGCCTTATATTCATATTCCTTGCATAAATATTAATTTACATCATAAAAAATCGTCATTAACCATCGAATAAATGCAATGTCAAGTCCCAAAACCCTACCGAAGCTGTTTTATGTAGAAAATAAAATCCAAGCCGACTCCTCCTCCGCCATATTGGGATGACCGTAACTGCAGTTACGGTCATCAGCTTTACCCCAGTGATACCATAACATTTTCATTTAAAATGAATTTAAGAATTATATACTTGAATTCTTGTTGATATATAAAACACAATATTTTAATTGATGATAGGATATATTTAAATATCCATACCTACAAAATATACAAATCAAAGGATTACATGTCTAAATAGCTATTATTTGGGAGACAGATAACTTTTCTTTGTATCGCCATTTTTTAATATTTTGCTTCCATTTATTTGCTTTTTTTTGTGCTTTAGACTATTTATGTTTATTTTGCTTTGTTTCCTTTTTTACTGCTTGCATGCTTTATCTTATGTTTACTTGTAGATTAAAATGTACTAATGCAATTGTACCAAAATCCCCCTTCTTTTATTTTCCTCCTCCATTATCTGCTTACATCATAATATAATTGCAGATCAAGCTATTTAGGCTTGTTGGACCCTCTGTAGGCTAAATTTTGCTTTAGTGTGGGCTGGTGTAAACATAGTCTCAGTGGGTATTTAAGTTCTATTTAAATAACATACACATGAAACACATTAGTCTAACTATACTATTTTAGAATCCTGCAGGTTGGTATTTTTTTTAAAAAAGAAAATAACATTAGGGGTACATGCAAATGAAATTTATCCAAATTCATGGTACCTTTCAACTGCACATATTTGACTCAGTCTTTTCATTTGACACTAATCAATTTGAGTTGTCTTTCCTTTTATACTAATGAATAAATAAATGTACAATTTTGGTTCATCCCTTGTTTAAAATCCAGCTTTTTTTTCCCACTTGACTGAAATCAACTAGAGTTGTCTTTCTTTTTATACTTAAATGTATGAAAAAAGGTGAAATTCATCTTAAAAATTCTTTCAGATTAGATTGGGTGAATATTTCCACTTGAAATTAAGCTTACAACAATTTGTTTTTACTTTAATTTCCATATGGATATTGGCATAAATTATTATTGTTTTCTTATACTCTTTATTTATATTCGTTAAAATTTATGGCACATAGTATAGGACTTGTTAGCAGAATTTATCATTCCTTTATTTGTTTACTAATTGTTGAAGAATTCTGATTATTAGTATTAATTTATAGTAATGGGCAATTGTTCAGAAACTATATTAAAATTCATTTATGTCCATTTGAAGAAGAAAAATAAAAACATTTATTATAATCTGACATGTCTAGTAAAAGTTTACAGATAATATCATACAACTGTCAAGGGTTAAACTCGGTAGAGAAACGGAGAGATGTATTTGAATATCTGAAGGCCAAACAAGGTAATATTTATTGTTTACAAGATACCCATTTTACAGAAGATATTGAAGTATTAGTTAAGAATCTATGGGGAGGAGAATGCATATTTAATTCAAATTCATCTAATCAAAGGGGTGTTGCAATATTTTTCAATAAGAATTTTGAATATAATTTGATAGGTTCAAAAATGGACAACAGTGGAAATCTTTTAGGTTTGGATATTGAAATAGAAGGAAAACGCTTAACACTTATAAATATTTATGGCCCAAATATTGATTCGCCAACTTTTTTCAACAAGGTTAGTGAAGTAATTGAAACTTTTAATAATGACTCAATACTTATTACAGGGGATTTTAATCTAGATCTTGACCAGAACTTAGATACTCAAAATTACTTGCATATAAATAATCCTAATGCAAAAGAAAAGGTACAAGACATGATTGATATATATAACTTAATTGATCCCTACAGAGAAAAATATCCTGATAGAAAAAGATTTACATGGCGAAAGCGTACACCATTTAAACAGGCAAGACTTGACTTTTTTCTCGTGTCACAAAACTTCTACCATAATGTAGATGATGTCGAAATTCTTAATAGTAATAGGTTTGATCATTCTCCGATTAATCTCAAATTTAAGGTAAATGACTTTAAGATAGTTAAAGGTTTGTGGAAGTTTAATAATTCATTATTATATGATAAAGAATTCTTGAAAATTGTTAAAGACGCCATTCATAAGGTAAAGTTACAGTATGCTTGTTTAGTTTATAATAGGGATACACTAATAGATTTAGACTGTTTAGATGTTCATTTTACCATAAATGATCAGTTTTTTTTAGAAACATTACTAAATGAAATTAGAGAAAAGACAATATCATATTCATCATACAAAAAAAAGGGAAAAAAAATAAAATGGAAAATGCTTTGCTAGGTGAGATCCAAAAATTAGAAAGCGAATTGCAAGATAGTGACACATTAATATTACTTGAAGAGAAAAAGTCGGAACTTAAAATTTTACGACAAGAAAAAATGAAAGGACATTACATCAGATCAAAAATGCAATACACTGAAGTAGGGGAAAAGCCCACAAAATATTTTTTGAATTTGGAATCCAAACATTTTGTTAATAAAACAATTCCAAAAATTGTAAAAGAAACTGGAGAAATTATAACAAATCAAAACAATATATTAGAAGAAGAAAAAAAATACTATGAGAATTTATATAAGAAAAAAGAAATTTTGCAAATGCTTAATCTGAATACAGAAATTCCATTACAAAATATTCCAAAACTAAATGAGAGTATGAAACTAAATTTAGAAGGACTTATTACATACCAAGAACTAACTGCAGCAATTAAAAAAATGAAAAATGCAAAAAGTCCAGGATCAGATGGTTTTACAAGTGAATTTTTCAAAGTTTTTTGGTGTGATATAGGGAAATTTGTTCTTCGTTCTATTAATTATGGATATATAAATGGTCAAATGTCGGTGACACAAAAACAAGGCATAATAACTTGCATCCCAAAGGGTGATAAGCCTAGACAATATATGAAAAATTGGCATCCTATTTGTTTATTAAATACTTCATATAAACTTGCATCAAGTTGCATTGCCGAACGAATTAAATCAGTTTTAGATTTTCTTATAAACAGTGACCAAACTGGTTTTATTCCTGGAAGGTATATTGGGGAAAATACACGTTTAATATATGATATTCTTCTTTTTACTGAAGAGAATGAAATACCAGACATTCTCCTCCTCATCGATTTTGAAAAAGCTTTTGACTCTATATCATGGGAATTTATACAAAATGTTTTAGATTTTTTTAATTTTGGAGCTTCTATTAAAAAATGGATACAGACCTTTTATACCAATATAAAAAAAATTGTGTTACTCAAAATTGTTTCCTTTCAAATTTCTTGATATTGAAAGAGGCTGTCGACAAGGAGATCCTTTATCACCCTACATTTTTCTCTTTTGTGCAGAAATTCTTTGAATTTTGGTAAGAAATAACAATGAAATCAAAGGAATAACAATAGATGATTCTGAATATTTAATATCTCAATATGCAGACGATACATCATTAATCTTAGATGGGTCTCCAGAGTCTTTGGATGCATCTCTCCGTACTTTACAAAAATATGCTGAAATGTCAGGACTAAATATTAACTTAGAAAAGACCAAGGTTGTGTGGATCGGAAAGAAAAGGTTTAGTAGTGACACAATGTGTGTCAAGTGGGGATTGGAATGGGGTTCCATCAGATTTACTTTACTTGGAATTCACTTTTCTGTTGATTTAAATGAGATTGAAAACTTAAATTATTATCCTAAGTTTAAAAAAATAGAAAATATCATTAAAATATGGTCCAATCAAATACTATCACCAATTGGGAAAATAGCTATTATAAAATCTCTGATAATTTCTAAATTAAACCATCTATTTTTAACGTTACCAAGTCCAAATACATCAATTATGAAACCATTTATTAATAAATTGTTTGAATTTATTTGGGAAAATAAACCAGACAAAATAAATAGGGAAACTCTGTGTAAAAATAAAGATTTTGGGGGATTGAAAATGCTTAATATAAATAACTATATTAAAGGACTTAAGTTAACACGGATTCGAAGAATTTTCATGACTAATTCCAAAAGTAGGTAAAATGTTAATGTTTACCGAAAAATTAAACTTAATAAATCTTCAATATGTAGGTCCAACTAAAAATATAAAAAATCCTTTTTGGCAAGAAGTTTTTAGTGCATGGAAAGAATTAAATCGGAAACAAATGCTCAAGGAAAATATAGACTTCAATACCATTAACATTTGGAATAATGAAAGAATAAAAATTGGTGATTGTCCTGTAAATTATTCAGACTGGTCAAGAAAAGGTATCAAATTGATAAATGATTTGTTAGACGACTCCGGCAATCTAATGGATTTTCAAGCATTCCTTCAAACCTATAATATAAGGACAAACTTTCTCACATATCAAAGTATTGTCTCTGCTAATAAATCTCATATGAAGTCACTTAATATAAACGCTTTAGATATAAATAAAATTCATGGTCCATTAACTCCAAATAATATGAAAATATTTATGAAGTCAAAGAAGGGCTCAAAAGATATGTATGAAATTTTAAATGATAGCACTGTTGATATAAAATGTGAGAAAAAATGGACACAAATACTAAATAAAGACTTAAAATGGGAAGATATTTATTCTACATTATATTATACTACAAAAAGTTCAAAAATACAATGGTTTCAGTACAGAATTATACATAGGACTATAGGAACAAACGAATTACTTTATAAATTAAATATAAAACCTTCAGACAAATGTACCTTTTGTCAACAAGAAATAGAAACAATACAGCACATTTTCTGGTCATGTAGTAAGATTTTTGAACTTTGAGATAATTTAAACGATTGGATTTTTGAGAAAACTGAAATAAATATGCCATTTAACTTAGAAACTGTCTTATTTGGAAATTTACAAAGGTCAGATAGAAATTTGGTCAGAAATTTAATTATACTTTACACTAAATTCTACATATATCGGTCAAAACTAAATTGCGATCAAGTTAATATGTTAGCATTAAAAAATTATCTGAAAGAAAATATTTTAATAGAAAAATATATATATTATAAAAATAAACCTTTAGAAAGGGCCGATAACTGCTGGAACCCCTGAATTACT
The DNA here is from genome assembly GCA_002080025.1 of Modiolus philippinarum. Lineage (NCBI taxonomy): Eukaryota > Metazoa > Mollusca > Bivalvia > Mytilida > Modiolidae > Modiolus > Modiolus philippinarum. Next base: position 118,954 of record MJUU01031039.1, read on the forward strand.
ATCCTTCAAAATTAATAATAGTGTTTATGATTAATAATAGTAGTTATGATTAAAAAAAAATACAATTAATTAGAGTCAGACAGTATATATTAATTCAGTAAGAATGGTTTTTGAAAGTGATAGGTGAGAATGGGGTTGCAATGAATGTAGTTATATTTTTGCTGTACACATGGTAGATTGAAGTTACTTTTAGATGTGTACAGCAACTTTTGATTTATTGTAAAAGACATTGCAATGATGAATGTAGGTATGAATGTGTGTATGTGCGATTTTATTATAGTTATTGAAAATAACATGTTCAAACTGTCAAACTCTGATGCTTTGTTTTTTGAAATTTTGTAATTTGATTATAGATTAAATTGGTTGTTTTCTTTCTAGTCCATACAGTCTTTTGATTCAGTCACAACAAATAGACAAAAACATGGTATCATAATAAATGGAAAAAAAAGTTTTTTATTGTCTCATTGATAATTTGTTTGCAATTAGTATTTCATAATAACTAAATGTCATATTTTCCTTATTACTGTTACATGTGTGCCTCTGTCTCAATATATAACATTCTTTTTGCCAATAAAGCATTATAAAAAAAATAGTATGGCTATTTGAATCTATAACATACAACGTGTCATAAAGTGATAAGTTCTCACCTTCTTTTCCAGACGTATGAATAAAACAAGCCTTCTCACAATGTCCTAGTGTGGCCGCTGATTAAAAAAAATGCATGATTAAATATCCAGGCATCAGTGTTTTGATCTGGTATACCAAAGTAGGTATCAAGTTTACAACAAAGAAGGACTGTACCCGTCTGGCCGTCTTTATTCTATCTGTTAAGTGTAGCTTTAGAGGAAAAATAACATTTAATGAATCATTTAAAGTGGAACAATTATTCTATTATCTGGAAGTCTACGCCTTTTGAAAATTTTAATCTCTCTCAAATTAGACGCTAAATAATGCATAACAACTTTGCTCATATATTTATTAAGGCCTCATGGTGACTTCAAGATGAAGAACAACAATAAAAGAGTTGTTCCATTGCTTGTTTACCATATATTTGTAGAGACTTTGTCTCATGCATTTACTCCATATCCCTTCATTGATTATATATGGTAAATACAACGTCGGATGTAGTCCTTTTATAAGACCAGAATGATGAGCACTATTTGTTTAAAGAAATATAACAAAATATAAATATGCAAGAATGTTATTGTGCATGCGACCTACAAAGGTATGATTTTGATTTTAAAATTATTTTATTCAATAAACATGAAAAGGATTGGATAGCAGGCCGAAGCCTACAAAAGTATCATCTGTAATTTTTGCTTCTGTTAAAGTTCGGTTGTAAAAGAAGTATTTTGTTATGAAAACATGAGTCGAAAAAAAAAATACAACATGTATTGTTCAACCCATACGGAAGCTTTTTTAAACTCCAAAATACATGATTGTTTATTGGCATATTTGATATGAAGATCTCAAAAAGTTAGAGATGAATGAATATAATTGCAGTTTCAGTTTTCAGCATTGAGCTGCTGTTAAGGGCCCACAGTGTGGCAGGAACCGACCAAAAGGGGTTTAATCAAAGACTTAGACTTTCAAAAAGTCCACAAAAAATTTTGTGAATATCTTTAGCGCTTCCAATTTAGCTGGTATGACTGAATTGGGCAGATACCCTTTATTATTAGAAATTATAGTAAATATATTCAGATATATGAACCACTTAATGAAGGCAGATAATTTCCTTTTGTCCGAAGCTTTCATTTCGGTCTAAAAATGTAATTAAAAGAATTGAAAGCATTATTTTGAAGTAAGCTAAATCATACAGTGCTAAATAGTCAGGTGTACTCATCTTCTTTATTTTCAGGGTCTTGAAGTACCATATTTACAGATAGTGTAATGCAACATGTGCGATTGTCAATAATGCAATGCTTTGCTTGGTCTCTTCTGAACAGGCTGGCTATAGCAGAAGTCTTATAACTGCCCACAATCAAAGATTACAATTATCTATGCACTCCATAAACGGGAAGCCAAGCAAGGCTTACCTTCAAATTGAAACTAATACATTTCTAAACTTATAAAACTTACGTTTACAGTTAACAATGCATTCTCCAAGCTCTTTCCCTGTAACAATACATTTTTATTAATAAAATTCAAAAATACTCAAGTTGCGTTATAAACAGTAACACATTTTTCAAGGTGTAATTCCCTGAATCAAATAATAGGAAAAGTCATAATTCAAAAGTAGTCAAAAAATGTTATCACCCCCCCCCCCAAAAAAAAATCGAAATGGGAGTAAATCTAGTACGAAGAACATCCAAAAGTGTCATATTTCTATAAAATAGAAATTAAAATAGTACAAGTTTGATATCTGAGAAACCTCAGCTTGGGTCAGCAAATATGTGCGACAAATTTAATTTTAGATATAAATAACTTTGATTTTTTAGTGATTGAGATTCAACAGGATTAAATTATTAAGAATATGATTATCCCGTTGCTCCATGGAGTTGGGAAGGGGTTATATCGGTTCTACTGTTTGTTCGTCCGTTCAGCAGTCACAAAGTTAAAAGTGAAAGACTATCATTTGAAGTCCAAGTCATATATGGATAAGCTTTTCTTGGATAGAACTTCACATTGGAATGCAAATTATGTCACCTTGATCCACTTTTTATGCACGAGTAACTCATGTTTAATGATTTTACTGAACTCCTGATCTGAGACATTAAAACACTTAGACGAATATTAATTTGGCAGTAAATACGCCTTGGATAGTAAAGTCAAGCATGACATTCGTGAATGACTAAGTTTTTGTTTTATCCTAGATCTGTGATTCTAGAGCAGGTAGAGGATTGATAGTTTGTCACTAGATAAGGAAAGAAGGAAAGATGCTCTCTTTATGAGGTCATGAAGTTACTGATAAAAATTAAGTCACCTTGGCCTAATTTGTATGCATGTTTGACTGGCGATAAAATTTCGATTTGATATACTAGAACAGGTAGAGGATTGATATATTGATGCTTTCGATCGACACGAGGATCAAGATAAAAAGAAAAGTATTTCGACCTTTATTTTAAGAATGAGAGGCCCGGGACAAAGTTGCATTAAGTTGCGAAACGGCCATTATTTGCCTCTACTTGCCAGTGTCTTCACTTTAAAATTTACTTTTTGGTCCTATTTGAATCGAAATAATTCCTGGGAGCTCCAGTATATACTAATTTTATCCTTTATGTCGATCCCCTTTCGCTGTCCTTCAAGGTAAACTATTCGGCATAAATGACCAACCCTTGGTAGAGTCAGTATATATTCAGGCTACCAGGAATTATTTCTTAAATTTAAAGTGTCACATGACTAGACTTATGAGCAACATATCAGAGACATATAGATCGTAGATTAGCAACTAGATGAAGTTGTTAACATTTCGCGTGAATTCTCGCTCCCATGATGCAACACAACATTCGGACCTCTTCGTACTTTTCGTCAAATTTACCAGTACGAACACACTGTTCCGATGGTAATGTTATTGTTTATACTGGTGTATCGTCATTTAAATAATTGGTTTTATACTAAATATCCAAGAAAATCTGTCGACAGATAGAACTTTTTGTTGACATTTCTGTTCAGTTTTAATTAAAATTGCAAGAATTGGCAACTAAATTTAACAAACCTCACGGGAAACCTCGCACACGCGTGTTATTGCCGAATTTTATATAGGATTCACTAGGAGTTTCTTATCTCTGTATCGATATGTCTCTGAACATATGCAAAGTTTTTAGAGGTTTCAAATTAAAACAATTTGATTAGAAACATAGACGAAATAATTCAAACTAATATAGTATATAAATAACAAAGCTCACCCGTTTTATCTTCGCATTTATTTGAGCAATTCAAATCAGGTTCTGCAAAAAGATTTGAAATCTTATATCAATGTAATGCAATGGTATTATCTTGAATTTAGAAATATCATAATTTGACAATTTGTAAATCAAAGGAGATATTTACTCTCATAAAACCATGTCCTTTGTTTACTGCTGAGTTGTTTTTTTTTCTATTTCCCGTTTAAGGATATTCACAGGTCAATTTTCAAATAAATAGGAAAACTCAAAAAGAAATATTTTAGTTTTAGTTAAAGTATGTTTCAGAGTAATTAATTGAATTAAAGTGCTTTGTAAGAAAAGGGGTGGTCAAAATGCCTGAGCTTTAACTACTCTGAAACATACTTTAGCTAACTTAAAGACCGTGCAATTTATTAAATATACAGCATTTTTTGTGAAAAAATGAATATTGACATCCCGCCATCAAAAGAGAATCTTCTGCTCATGTATATTAATCAGTTCAATAAGGCTATATACATCAAATAGTTAATAAATGTATTTTTTGTTCTACTGCGGAAAAGTTGTCTTTTATACTGATCTTGTGTCAAATATTGGTTTACTTTTATTATATAAATACTGATAAGAATACTAATAATAAAACGTGACTGGCGAGCATCCTTAACTCAATATATCTTATTTTTTATTTGGAATTTTTCTAGATTTTCTCCAATCTGTTGAAGAATTGTTCCGTGTAGGCTCAAGATGATTTTGAATCCAATCCAGGTTCAGCTTTATGTATGAATAGCTTGTTTTAAAATAACAAATGATTATTTTTGAATTAAATAACAAAATACCGAAGTTACTGTTAATTTATTTTCTACATATGCGCATTTCGACAACTTATGTCTCATCAGTGCAGATAAAACCAAAACATTTGGAAGTCCAATCACCAAAAACGTGTAAAAGCTGATAGCAGACAAATAACCAAAAATGACAAATGATTATTTTTGAATTAAAATGACAAATGATTATTTTTGATCTTAAGTTTTGGTTATTCTTTGGTAAAAACCATAAATTTTATTCTGAGCTCTTAGAATTCTAAAATGTGCTTCCATTTTTGATAAAATTTTTTTTAAGGTAGTTCCAATCTTTGATTGAAAGTAATAAGAATTACTTTAAAATATCTAATTTAGTAGGACTTCATGGAAAGTTGACAAATAAACAAGAACAAATGAGGCCACATTTCAACTGCACGAGTCAGGGGATTAAAACACCTTTCAACTGCGCAATCAAAGTAACTTACAACTGTGCAAGGAAAAATAAGTATATATAAAAAAGAAAAAAAAAATTTTTTTTGAATTAATGACTATCTGTAGAAATCTTAATTATATCATCTTCGATATTTAGACGAAATGAAGTAGGTTGGACGAAATTTGAGTGAAAAGAAGACGTTTTCAGTAATTTGTTGAAATACCAAAGATTTACGTATGTTGACACTACCGCAATAGAAGGGGAGGTTTGGCACGTCATAAAACGGGTTTAACCCATCATTTCTCTTGAAATGCCTGTACCAAGTCAAGACCAGAGAGGTCGACAATTTTCCCGATAGTATCCACCTTATTTGTCTTTTTGTCTCATGGACTTCTTGACAACTGTGTTCTGTAATATTATTATTTACCCGATTTTCTAATTTTCTGGTGATTCCCAATTCACACTACTAATGCTCTGTTTTTGTTGTGCTGGTGTTCATTTATTCTCATTCGGTTTACCTTTTTACTTATCTTTTCCAAATCAAATTAGTTTGTTTTGGTAGTCAATCGCATTAGGCCTTGTACTAAATAACAGTTCTGGCCATCAGTCTACATGGACATTTCACGTAATATTCCTAAGGAAAATTACGGCAGTAGAATACCGAAGGAACAAAGGAGGGAAATCCACAAAAATCGAAGTCCAAAGACATGGCCAAAACGAGAACACAGAAAACAATGGCGCCAGACACAAACAATGACGTTAGACAGACACAAAGCACAGAAATAAAAATCACAACATTCAAAACAAAGGCACTCACAGTGTGAACTCCAGTGAAACTGAGAGTGACATAAGGTGCTCCGGAAGGGTAAGCATGTCCTGCTCTGTAAACAGAAATGTTTATTGGACACTACTTTTGTTCAACATGGTATTTTTTGCAGCACTTGAAATATTAGCAACCCCAACCGATAGCCAAACGGAAAAGTTCGACACTTTCGACAGGATAAGGGTTCATTTTGAAACATTCAGTACATAAAAAGAAACAGGAAGTTACACTTTACATGAAAATACATAACCGTTAACGTTTCAGATTCCTGTATTTTCAGAGTCAAATGATGAGACATTACGGGCAAAATACACAGATAGGCACGTGTTACAAAAGATGGATTAAAAAGTGATTAAATGCCAGAAAAAATTGTCATAATTGTCAGTTCCCCCGGAAGAGTTACCAAATTAGAAAAAAAATGTTATATTCAGACTTACCCTGTATCATGTCTGTGTTATTTTGTGCCTCATTGTAAACAATTACACAAACAAAAAGACAAAATAGCAAGAAGAATTTCATTTCTAGAAGATAAGATGTCGTATTCAAAGTATCTGTTGCTTGACTTTTGTGCAAGATGACACATTCGTAGGAGAGCCATATGTCAGCTTGTGTGTCACATATTTTCGAAAGAATATTTTCATAATTATCATCTATTCAACATCATACCAGTGAACAATATCAAAGATATACACTATAAGAATCGATATAAATACTCATAATGATTGGAAAAGGATGATACTGTTTTTAAGAATATGTGTATCGATAATCATATTGCCTAACTAGAAAGAGGTACATGTAATAGGTGATTTGCCAATTACCGACTTTGGTTCCTTTCTTTAAAATTTTGACTCAATCAACGTCACGTGACACCGGACAGGTTGTCACATTTACCGAAGAAACCCTTATAAATCAGCATTCTGGTATATGAAATCTATTGGGATATAAAGCAAATCAAACATACACATAAAAGGTCATATTATTTTGATAAAGTTCACCAAAGTCGAAGTTTGGAATCCTTACAAGTCAAGAGAAAATAATTTTGACATTTTGGTTAGTTTACGTTGGAAACTAACCGTGTTTGTCCGGTCTAGAGTTGCTTCCCTTTGTCCAAGTTTGTAAAACGCGAGGTCAAATTCGGGAATTCCGTTTGAATTGGCAAATGGTCTATCTGCTCATCCGTAAGATATCCCTGCTAAGTAGAAATTCTAGTTTTCGCAAGAACCTGAATAAACTGATCTTTATCATTAGTTTAGATCAGTATCATGGTAAAAATATTGAAATCTTTCTTCAAGGTGACATCAAGCCATCATCCAAAAACTATGGAATTTATAGATTTTGAATAATTCAAGGGAAACAACAGTAAGAATACCGTAAGAACAAAGAATACCGTAGTTATTACAAAAATCAAATTCAAGAGACAAAACATGGACATGAGACAGCCACAAGGCATGGACATAAAACTAATAACTAAGGCTTTTATAGTGTGAATTTTATGAAATCCAGGAGTGAAATCAGGTGCTCAGGAAGGGTAAATATGTCCTGCTTCTCTAGCGGCGCCCGTCATACTATCAGTAATTCAATCCAGGGTTTAGTAAAAACTGGTTTTGCAAAGTCCATGAAATCTAGCTGAAAATTTCTGTTTTAATTTGGGACACCGATACGTCTTGTCTTTCAATGATGTCATGATGACGGGCAAACGAATTTCTGGATGGATGAAAATTACAAAGGCTTAACAAATCCCTGAATTTCAAGCTTTTGGGACGTTGTTTTTGTCGTTAAAAATCAATGTATAAACTACGTGCTCGACAGTAACGAATCAACTGTGTAATGTGATTCTTCGCCAATGTATAGTTAAAGATCTAAGAACGAAGAGGTGTAGGTGTATCAATAGTCTCTTTAACTTGAAGCTCATTTGGAGAGATCTGATTTAAATACTCCTTACGTTTTGGATAATTAAGAGAAAGTACATCATCTTTTCAGGGGCAAACGTAATTAAAGGACTGGACTAAATGTCTTTGTTTTAGTAAAAACTTTGCCTCATACGAGTGACGGAAAAGGTAAGCTAAAAGACTGGCGCAGAATTAGTACCAGGGGAATCCCGATTGTCTGTTGAAACAACGGCCTCAGAATATTGCCGGAACTTTAGATAAAAATGCAACATTCAAAAACCAAGGCACTCAGTGTAAACTCTCATGAAAATGAGAGTGACAATTGTTGTAAAATGTGGCCTCGTAATTCGACAAAAATTCTAACATCTTTATTGGTTATTCTTATTGTACTTTTTGTTTGACTAAGTGTGGTTCTTAACAAAATGTTTTGTCTTTCCTTACTACTAAATAGGGTGTATCTGCGCTCTCCATTTTTAGAGTAGAAATATTGATGTATCAAATTAAAATTACTGTTTGTACAGGTGGAGTATACAATAACCTCTGTAATTTGAAACCAATAATTGCTAAAAATCGAACTTGGTCTGTATTTTATGGATAGTAACATTGTTCCGAAATAAAATACCTAAAAGCGCAAAAAATTATCATCACAAAACATTCAAATTAACAGAATATGCGTAACTCTAAGCAAAAGTTTATCGCAAAATTCGATCGTAGTGAAAATTAAAAACTGATCTGTATTTTATAGTAAATAACGTATTAACAAAATTTTAACATCTTACTTTAAGACCAACTCAAGTCATCTTCTGGAAAAAAACAGATATTTTGTTTGGGTTCTAGTGCGGCTGATGAGGAATTAATTTCCAAAATGGCCATACAGCTCATTAAAATTATTGCAGTTTGAGTTAACATATGTGTTATGGTCTCATGTTCAATTACTTTATATGCTTTCGTAAAACGTTTAATACAGGAGTTTGTCTTTTAAAGCAATGTGGAGTTCGTAAAACAATTCCCCGTGTTAGAGATGTGTGCTCTTTATTTTCTTAAATATATTGTTCTTGTACATGAGATAATATCTCATGTGTACACCTTGTTCAATAACTAATATCTAAATTTATGTTAATTCTAAAACCCAAGGTTTAACTCCCTCCATCGTAGTTTGTCCTTAGCTCTATTTGATATTACTGATTATGCGGATTTCGTTTGCTTTTATGCATTTCAAACATTTTTTGAAATTATGGATTTCCTATGTGTGGGTTCTAGTGCTGTTGATGAGGAATTCATTTCCGAAATGGCCATACAGCCCATTAAAATTATTGCAGTTGGAGTTAACATATGTGTAATGGTCTCATGTTCATTTACTCCATATCCTTTCGTTAAATATTATAGATTTTGCATAATTCAATAGTAACAACTCTGGAACGTAAAACCCCATCATTTTGGAAATTAGATATTGAACTGTATTTACTGTAAACAGGGAAATATTCGCGCCGTCTTTTTTTCGCGGTATGGAAAAGAGATTTCGATTGGCGGTCGGTTGAGCTGTAGAATAACCATATTGCATAAAAATATTCGCGATATTTTTTTTCGCTCACCATTCCTTACCCCCAAAACAGCGAAAATAAAATTTGACGGTTTACTGCAATAGTAAGTAACATTTTCACGCGTGGAGCAGATCATGCTTACCCTTCCGGAGCACCTGATGATACCTCAGTTTTTATAGGGGGTTCACACTGTTAGTGCTTTAGTTTTGTGGCGTTTTTGTTCATTTTTGTTTGTTTGTTATGTCTTTGTCATACTGTCTCAATTCGTGTTGCTGTGAAATGCCGTGATTTTTTGATATATGATTTTAGAATTCCCCCTTTCTTCGTTCTTGCTTCGGTATTCGTTTGCTGATGTATTTCACACATTATTATATTTAAGAAATAATTCATGGCAGGTATATGGTTATTGGAAATTTAACCATGGGCTGGGCCTTTATATTCGAATTTAACCCAGAGCGTTAGCGAGGGGTTAAATTTACGAATATAAAGGCCCAGCCCATGGTTAAATGACAATAACCATATACCTGCCATGAATTATTTCGATTCTAATATGACAGAAAATGGAGTTTTCCATTCTGAAGCGACCTAAGAGAAGGCGGATTTCCCGTCTCCATTGCTGTTTGTGTCTATGACGTCACAATACACAATCTGACGTTTTCAAACAGATGCAAGTTCAAAATTCAAATCGAAAGCAAACACAATACACATTTACTTGTCTGAATGGGATGATTTAGTTAAAAACTGTTCTTAACATTTATTTCCTTCATAAACAAAGACGAACAAAATTTAAAAACATTGTTGTTTTTCATCCCGTTCGCTCATTATCCTATATCATTAGCGCATGTGTGAAATATATGGTTATCGAGTATTATACTGGTTGACGATTTACAGGAGCCATGTTAGAATTGTACTTTTATTTCTATGTATAAAGTAAAGAAACACACCTACTCAATAAAACATCATATTGCACAGTTGATCATGATAAATCATCATATTGCACACTTGCTTTGATTGACGTTTCCAGGCCACACCCCTTTTACACCCACAATAGATAAACCACGCCCCCGATGTTTGTCACGGGTGACTTAAGCCATGTCAATCAAATATAATAAAACAATTATGGCACTTCTATACTTGATCAATATGGGGTTTAACGGAGCGCAAAAGATAATATTGAACTCGGGGTAAACCCTCGTTCAATATTACTTTATTGCTCCGTTAAACCCCATATTGATCTCGTGGAAGTGCCATAATTGTATAATATCAAATCGTTAAAGCACTCCCTAGTTTTAATCTGGGAACCAGAGTGGGATATTGTGAAAGGTCGTAAAGACGGTTGACCAGGTTAGGAGACATGCGGAAACCTCTATACACCGGGAATACAAAATGAATGAAAAACAAAGCAAGAATTAGTTGAAGTGAATAAAGCCTTTCCTTGACGGCGACGTTCCTCTAGCCCCAATCCTACGGAGTTTATATTTCTCAACTGGTACGATTCGCACGCGTTTGTTCTACTCTTGACGACTTCAATGAACGTAACCTTACTAACACTTCAAAACTTTTGCAGCAAGGTTACAGATTTCATAATTGTTAAATACATTTAAAAAGTTTTATCGAAGATATGAACATTTGATATCTAAATATAATGTCACTCGCAAACAGCTTAGTACTAAGGGCATTTCCAATCCTCGATTTTACGGAAATGTTGTTAAAAAATGATTAACTGATTAAAATCCAGAAAAACTGGGACGTAACTTACATTCTTTACGCAATAGGGGATATCGACAGGATATTCTGCAAGTGTCCGTTAAATTAGCTTTGGGATCCAGTGACCTGAGGATTTTACACACATACTGGCCTCTCACAAATACTGCCGATGTCTACTGAAATACAAGATGATTCTTTACAAAACCCATTGGGAGTTTTGAATTTGATTTTTTCTTCCGTAGTGCGACAGTGTTTTACCAGCAGACTAGGCTCCTTGAGCCTAGCCGGCAGTTTAGCGGCGAGCACTCCTTGACCCATCTTTCAAAATTACGTTTTGTTCCCCCATTTTTCTTTTCAAGATTGTGGTCATGGAGTTAGTAGTCTACCTGTATGGGTTTCATTCGTATGTTTATTATACTATAGGAAATGGGACAGAGAAAGGGGAGGTTTGGGTACCCATACACCGGTTTAACCCTACCGCTGACTTTTGCTAGTGCCGGTACCAAGTCCGGCTGTCCCGAGTTCCTATCGTTGTTTACGTTTGTCTTTTGTATTTTTATTGTGTTTTTTTTCTTGTGCAGTTCCTATTTACTTTGTGACATGTGGCTATGTTTTTCGGCCATTGTAGGTGTTTCCTGTTATCTTTTTTATTCTATTTTACCTAGAAAGTACTGCTGTTCTGTAATATTGTCCTGAAGACTTAACGACCGTCGCTCGATTAAAAATGTTTCATCGCGGGAACTGCACTTTTAAATGTTTTTTCCGTTTTCAAAATGATACATTTTCAACTGATAGATTTTGTGCCGCCCTTTCCATAAAGACACGTCACGTCGTCACGCAGTAAAGTTATCACACCCGAATCGTAAAATGTAACGTAAATAGTCTTTTAAATGTATTATCGTATTGTTTCTCATACAGATGTAGTCAATGCTAGTTTTTTTCGTATCCTTGGAGTCAGTTTACATTTTGAAGGAAGAGTGACATAGAGTAGCTGGATAATTGTCGCCTAGCACATAATAATAAACTTTTATCAAACGATTGTGGTATATTTGATAAAACTAAACGAATTTAGAAGGAGAAAGAAAATAAACTGAATATTTACATATTTTATTTTATTTTTTTCATTCATCCGTTCATTATCCTGCTTGTGGACTGTCTCCGAAAGTGTTCACTAACCCAGTAGCCAGTACTTTAGTCCTGGCCCGAAAACCGATTTTATTTGGAAACTTGCTATATCTAAATTGAATAAAATTTTGTTGAAAACTAAGAAGTATCTGCCTCTCAAACAGCTCTTTTCTTAGATGATTTTTACTTTATTATTAAGATTCTACCGGTAATTTGTTCTGTATCAGCTTTTACACATATTTCGATATATGTATTTCCAAAATGTTTTGATTCTGACTGCACTGAAGACACACAAGTTGTCGAAATGCGCATATGCAAAAAATAAAATAACGATAACTTCGGTATTTTGATATTATATTTATACACGAATACCAAAGCAAAAATTAGGAAAGGGGAAGTTCCAAACTCAAAAATGTAAAACTACTCCTTATTACCAGTATTCTTCAATTTAGTCTAGTGGTAGAAATGGTAGCGCTGTAGAACAAAGGACTAAATTGTATACGTCAGATACATCTTTATGTTCTGTCTGTAACCAATACTCCTGTGTCGTCTTCCAGGTGGCTTATGGCGTCCTGGAACATGTACCCTTTTAGGTCTGCTGCTAGATGGACCAATGTAGGACCATTGCATGATGCACTTCAAAGTCTACGGTGATGAGTGGAAAGTTGAGATTTCATTTAGTAGCTATATCTATTATGAGACGACGTTGGCTGTATTTCTGTTTGGTATAAATAACTAAATACCGAAGTTACTGTGAATTTACTTTCTGC
>MJUU01031040.1:9969-22787 GCA_002080025.1 Modiolus philippinarum
TCTAATCCACATCTTTTGGTCTTTGTTTAAATTGACATCATGGGGCCTCTTGTTTGCACCAAGACCAATATCAAAAAATCCGAAAGCTTATTGCGCATCTACAGACTATATGCAACAATTCTATAACAAAATTAAATCCCTAAATTCATAAATGTAGGAGGAGTTTGTGTCACATGCCACATGTGTAAAAATTGACATCATGGGGCCTCTTGTTTGCACCAAGACCAATATCAGAAAATCCGAAAGCTTATTGCGCATCTGCACACTATATGCAACAATTCTACAACAAAATTAAATCCCTAAATCCAAAAATGTAGGAGGAGTTTGAGTCACAAGAAAAGTGTGACGGACGGACGGACGGACGGACAGACGGACGGACGGACGGACGGACGGACGGACAGACGGAGGGTATTACAATATCCCCGAACTTTCTTCGAAAGTGCGGGGATAAAAAGTCGTCCGAGACATATATATGTTGATATGCTAATCTCCGCTTCATACATTTTAGTTTCTAGAAATAAATAATTCTTCTTGTTTTATTCTTGCCTTTTACTTATGCACGGATTATTCGTTATCGACAGGTCAATGAGATTGCAATGAATAGATGTTTGTAATAATATCGTACAGGGCAGTTATTTGTAAATGATACTTTATAGTGCAAAGAGAGACAAATTATTATTATAAAAGCATTGCTTCTAAAAAGTGCTTTACCATGCACCGTTAAAGTATTCATATGGTCCGTGATTGAAGCAAGTTTTATCCGCTCTAGTTTTAAGTCGACAAAGAAAGTATTTTTTTCCAGTTTTGGCGTTTCCGGTACGATTTATTCATTCAATCTCAATTCTTCAATACTTAATGCACAGAGTTTTGCAGTGTTGATCTTCGTAGTATCTCAACAGTTGAAAATATTTTAATTGACAATGTTTGGTGATTTCACCGACTTAGCAAGCTACCAGTACAAGGGTGCACTCGACCGGTTAAAGACTTTACAAGATTTTATTTCTTTGTGAATAAAGTCAAGTATTACATGTGTATAAGGTGATGATGGTGATGATTTAACAAGCTTGACAAACACATGCCTTAAGTCGTCGTCTTAGAAATAATCTATAAATAATATTGGAAATGAATAACATAATATCTAGTTAATGGTCCCCTTCGTGTTATTTAGGTTATGGTTCGTCGTGAAAGGTTTCTTTCGTCGGGTTTCGTCGAGTTTCGTCAGAATGTGAAATATCTCTACTAGAACTTTCTTTGCGAGTTTGTTCAGCCTGGAATCTCAAAAGTATTTGTTTGTACGCTCTTTCATTCAGATCAGTCTTGTTTCGGTAGATATTCTCTATGTTCATTATGTTCTGCCTTATTTCTTACCCCAACCAAATGTCTTGCATAATCTAGCTATAGGGTCTGTAAGTCTCGTTCAATTTTGAAACTTCCGTGTGCAAAAATAGTACCCGGAAGTTACATTTTAAGCAAACACATATGACGTTTCAAACAAAAATTTAAACGTCATAATCAATATACGTCATAAATAAGCGGGAAACGTTTTCGGATTTCAATTTTATCGTGAAAACATGTTGTCACATGAAGACACTTACAGATCCTATGTAAATCATAGCCCTGGTACTAAAAATCATTTCCCAAACAACTTTGAATACTTGCTTATCGTATCCTTCACACTTATCTAGTTTATGCCTTAAAAACTCATGACTATGATAATGCAACTCACAAGATACTGGCGTGCTTATTTCACCAGTTAGTAATGGATGCGGAGATGATTGTTTTGAAGAGAGAGTGGGTTGAAAATGTTGGTGAGAATTTTGAAAATAGTCTTTCTGTCTTTATGTCAGTAAATGATAACATGATAAAAGACTATGAAAAAAGGACTAACGATGAGTGCCCTATGGTTGTTTAAGTGTTGTGCTTGTCTTCTGTTAGTCTTTTTGTCGGGCAACGGATGACAGCGATTGTAAGAGCAAATTGCCAGGTAAATTTTGTTTGTTGACAATTCCGTATCCATGAACGAAGGTAAAGATACATATATGTAGCGTTGCGTGTCCTGTAGCAATGAATTCCGCTCAAACCGGAGCTAGTGGCCGTCTTGAACTTACTATGAGGGATGAGCAGATATCATTGTTGAATGTCTCATGTTTAAAAGGTTAATGAGAAATATCGGTCAGTTATCTCCCTTTACGAAGTTAGTTGTAAATGGTCAAAGTGGAGATAATTCTCTAATTTCAATTGAAATACAATTGAAATTGTCTCCTCTTTACCATATACAACCAGCTTGGTACAGGGAGACAACAGACCGATTTTTCTCATTACCATGTGTGAATATAAAAAAATAAAGTTAACACATAAAGATCTTTAATTACGAATGTTAAATCAAAATGGGCGACGAGAGAGAAATGAGAGCTTTGCTACATTAATTACTTATTATTATATTTTTGACGATACGTTCCCCATGAATAATAACTGTCATGAAAAAAAAGTTGTAAATTTTTTATACTGAGGAACAAATCAAACACGAACATAATTTATAGATTTTCTCTTCCAAAAAGTATCCGGCAGGTCCGTACCTGATCCAAGATGATCGTCAGTGGGGAATGTAGTTTAACACTGGGACCTCTTAGTAATGCCATTCATATCTTTATATAGGCGATGGTCCAAGTGAGCGATACAGGTCTCGAGAGCCTCTTGTTTTTAAGGTTGAAGTCCTTTATAACAATTGAATTTTTTTATGATGCTTTTGACTTTATGTAGAAATAAAATTGTTAAGGATACACAATGTATATAATATGTGTTTGTCCTTAAAACATGATCTGTAAACTGACACCTGTTAAATATAATTTTTGATATATGAAATGACATACATTTTTTCCAATCAATACAAACTGGAAAATACAACAACGTCTTGCGGTTTTGAAGAATAAAAATACACTGATGTATTTTTACCTAGTATAAAGATGAATATGTTAGGGTTAGCTAACAAGAAGAACGTTCAAAAATCTCCATCACGGTACATAACACCTTCTAAGGAAATAGACCTATCCTAAAAGAGATAACACTGTAAATCAGTAAGGCATTTGAAGCAGCTAGTTTCATCAATGCTATTTTAGCTTTGACGTAATTATTTATTAAATCATTTATATTACTTAGAAGCTAATGTTACTGATAATGAAAATGTTCTAAGCAAACATACGTCAAACACCGGCAGTAGAATACCGAATGGAACAAAGCACAAAACTACATAAAATTATATCAAAATCCAGAGAAAGTGGAAAAACAAGAACACCAGACTCTACAAACCAACAAAACACACCAACAATACAAAATACAACACTAAAACCGAAATCACTAACAGTGTGAACTCTCAAAACCAGAGTGACATAGGGTGCTGCGGAAGGGTAAGCATGTCCTTCTCTGCATACAGAAAACCTCACAATGTCAGTTGGACAATCTAGAGAAAAGTCAAATCTGATAGTGTCAAATCTAGCTGAAAATGACCGTTTTCATTTGTGACACTGACATTTCATATCTATCTATGATGTCGTGCTGACGGCCATAGAATTTCTGAAGGGATGAAAGTAACAACGGCTGAACACTACCCTGACTCAGCAGTTTTTGTGACAGCGCTTTTTCTCGTTCCAGAAAGTCACTGTATATACTACAAGCTCTTCAGAAACGAAATACTTGTGAACTACTAGTATACACTCCAAATGCTTGGGAGACAGGTGTATTGTTACTGAGTAATGGAAAGTTTACAACTGGAAAGTCAAACAAAAGGTCAAGGCATGAAGCAGAATTGGATGTATCGGTTGTTTTTTTCAATTTCTTAATGGGGTAGTTGCGATGTAAATATGCTTTAAATCTTGGGTTATTGAGAGAAAGTACATTGCTTATATATCTGAAGCTGAAATTAAAGGTCTGGGCTACTTGTTTTTGCTTCTGTTGTATTAGCCCTTGTTAAAACTTTGCTTCACGCGGAAAAAGGAAAAGGTCAGCTTAAAGGGATGCACAATGGGTTCCAATTGGAATCCCTATTGTCTGTTGAAAAACGCGGCCTCCACATTCAACAAAAATATTGTCGATAAAAAATTCAAGCATCTGTATCACGTCATTTTAACTTCAACGTCATGAACAACAACGAAGTTATTTCTCGATATACGCTTCTTGCCCATTAATATGCTCCGAGGTAAAATACTTGAGTCGTGTCCACACTTGCATTGTATCATACACACTTAGATTTGAACTGCTTTATTGATTGAGTGTTCAACGACAGTTCTTGTTTGCTTATTATTTTTATTTTGTATTAAATCAACCTCAAATTAACTTGGTATAAAACATATTTACTATAAGTGGGATACACTGGAATGTGTTTATATGTGTTATTTAGATAATTTTACATTGATTTTGAATCGGTCTGATACTGCAAAAGAACAAAGTTCCTTTTCAGACATTTATTTAACTTCAAACATACATGGGAACAATATAATGATTACAGAACCAATTTGAATTGGATCACAAAATAACACATAAATTCATAGTGGTAGGGAAGACAAAACCACCAAATTTCGTGTCAAATGAAGATTTAAAGAAATTTTTATCCAAAAGATAAAAAATAGTGAGCGAGAACCGACCCGTCAGTCTAAAAATCCACACAAGAAAAGATACATCGCTGGATCTTTATCCTGTTCAACTGCTGAAATGTCTGTTGAACCAACTAAAATTTTTGTCTGAAGTGCGAGACAGGCATCAAGCTTACTTTGAAACTATTCATACCCGAAGGTGACATAAATCACATGTGACTACCATGTGAATACTTAAAAATTCTAAGGATTTATTGGAAACTCTTAATTCCCGTTCATTTGTTTAAATACATTCTCTCAAAATGTTTTTATTTATCCACACTCTACACCACGCTTCATCGTGATAAACTAAAATCACGAATCAAAGTTATCATTCAAAAAACATTTGAAAATAAAAAAAAAATGGTGTAGTAAGTTCTTAATCCATATTTGTTTGTTGCCAAAAAACAATTTTACAGGATAAGTATGCTTCGATGAAAATTGTTGTGCAGTATTCTTGCTTTTAGATAATATATTTATCACATTTGGAGATGCTTTTCACTAACAGCAAGTTGGTATACCAATGCGCACAAATTATGCTCCTCTACTCGAAGATTTGTTTTTATATTCCTACGAGACTAAATTTCTTCAGGAACTCGTGAATAATAATAAAAATAGAAGATGCTAGATCATTCAATCTCACTTAAAGATTTATAGATGATTTATAACGCATTTGATTATATACTTACTCCAGATATGTGTCTTTTTGCGTGTGTCATAAAGAAAGAAGTAAGGCAGTCATATCTTCAGGGCGTGTAATATGAAATCCGTATTACATGCGCTAAAATATGGGATTTTTAAAAATGGCGACTGGTGAGTTTCTAATTCATGGAATAAACGAAGATTAACATATTTCAGTATAATTTAATAGACTCAAGTTATAAATCAATTTATTTATTTGCTGGGACCAAGCAACATTTTTGCGGATTTTTAGTGCACAGCCGTCACAAGTTTCCAATATTACTTTTATGTAGTTGTTCCAGTTAATGACCCGCGTTGTTATAGAATTACTTTTTGCGAAGAAAAAAATAACTAATGTTAGCAAAGATGAAGCAAGACGTTCACCTTGAATCAATTTTCAACTAATCCAGGACACTTTACCAAAGTATTTATCACACACACGGATAAGCTATGACGAAACCACAATCTCATTTTCATGATCTTGTGTAAAAATACTTACAACTTTCAGTACAACTGTGCTTACATTTTCTGGTAGAAGATACAATCTTTTTAACTGTCATTTCCGTTTGAAATACTCTGTCTATTGAATGAAAAACACCAAAAAGAGAGTGTTGAAATGTAAATCACACACGAAAGAAAAAATGAGGTTGACAATTTTTTTTCTGGCTATACTCTGAATATAAGTGAACATTTTATTGTTTCATCGAGTGGTCTACATTGAATTTGTTTAACATATTAAATACAAAATAGCAAAGTTCTTGTAAATTCAGATATAATGTCCAAAAATGAAACCAAACTGCTCCCTTTGAAACAATTTCGTTGAAAACGACATTGACTAAGTTACGCAAATTTTACAGTTGAATAAGTTTGTTTTACATGATTTCATTTTATATGCAATAATAAAGCCTGAGTAAAACTGGTCAGTTGTTGAAGTATATGATAAATAGTTTTTGATATGGCATGTTTCATATCATATCCCATATCATCCCCGACCCATATTAGCCCTCTGGCCTTCGGCCCTCGGGCTAATATGCATGTCCCGTGATGATATGGGATATGATATGAAAAATGCAATATATAATCTCTATTTATTTTGCAAAATGGATCCCATCAAAATATCCACTACTAGTGATAAAGGAAACAACAGAAACTACTGATCTGCACCTTTTTGGACTTACATTTCGAATTTGACGAAAATGGTCATTTATGTACTAAAGTTTACGACAAAAGGGACGATTTTAATTTCAAAATTATCAATATCCCTAACATGGACAGTAGTATTCCAACTTCTGCTAACTGTGTGTATGATTCACAATTGATTCGTTATGCGAGATCTATCACAAATTATACAGACTTTGTCATTAGACATAGATATCTTCATGATTAATCAAGGCTTCAAAAACAATCCGTCTTTTACGATAATTAAAACAATTCTTTAATAGATGTCAGTCTCTTGTGGAAAAAAATAAGGTTTGGTCATTGCTTATTTTAGACTGGAGTTTGTCCCTCCTGCAGTGTGGAGTCCGTTTAAAGATTCCCTGTGCGAGAGATGTATGTTCTCTATACATTTCAGTTATGGTATACTTGTTCCTGGGAGAATTTCTCATATGGATAATTTCAGATTTTGGCATTCTAATTTTGGTGTGTTTCAAAATTATCATTCTGACCACCTGATTATTGTGTCCACATCTCAAAATTTTATTATGCCAAGTTTTCTTACTATTGACTCGATGAGTGCCCTGTGGTTGTATAAAAGTTGTGTTTGTCTTCTATTGGTCTTTTTGTCGGGCAAAGGATGACAGCAATTGTAAGAATATTTTGCCAGTTGATTTTATGTTTGTTGACGTTCCCGCTTCCATGACATGATAAACATGGATGTGACGTTGCTCGACATCCAGCAACGAATTCCGCTCAAACCGGTGTCTTGAACTTACTATGAGGTATGAGCATAGCTCATTGCTGAAGGCCTCATGGTAACTTCAAGATGAAGAACAACAATAAAAGCGTTGTTCCATTGCTTGTTTTTCCCACGTATTTGTTGAGATCTTGTCTCATTTGCTTTTACTCCATATCCCTTCATTGCTTATCAAAGCTTTGAACCTTCATAAAGAGTCAGCTCTATATCTCTAGATATGCAATGAACAACATTTTGGGTAGGGTCCATTAAGGGTATATTTAGTGGCTCAAGAGGGGTTTGGGCTGGCAAAATATTAAATATAGAATGCCATTGAATAATGACATTACTATATCTCTGACACTATATCATTTTAGTTGCATGAAACTTCATAATTGGTTTGTTATCAAATTACCTCAAATATTAAGCATTTAAAATTCCTAAATAGTAACCGTTGTTATGGAAACCATGCCCGAAAATTGAAATATTGAGAAAATGACATTTTTGTTTATTATTATATTCAAAGAAGACTCCTTTGTTATTATCGCAACTTCCGCCAAATTTTTTGAAGAGGTCTAAAAAACGGTGAAAATGCTTGTGGCGTATCTGATTGCTGTGGAAACTAACCGAAAAACTTAAAATTAAAAAAAAAGTCTGATCTGTTAAAAGTTATATTTTAAATTCAGCAATCTGTAAATTTAAATAAGTTTTAGGAGGAACCCCTGTCCAAATGTTTAAGCGGCTGTCATTATGGGAGTTCGTTTGGGAGACTTCTCTTTCGCTCTGCGAACAAAATTTCAACTTGTTATTATTTTTCTTTCCCTTTATTGTTGTGATTCTTAACTTGTCACATTTCAGAGATCATAAGACCTACAGTTTTGAAGCTTTATATGATGTTTGCCTCACGTATCTCACCTTTGAAACACAACAGTTCCTATTTTTAGCGGTGTGACATTTCCTTATCTTACACTAGTGTGAGACAAAAAATCACGTGTAGTTTACCGGTACATATTGTTTTGCACTTTATGGTCTGTGGTCTACATCTCTCCTCATTAGTGATAATAAGTGCATTAAATGTATGTATTAAAATGTTATATCATTTAGAGTAAAATTTTGCAAGAAAAAACGAGAAAAATCGTCTTTTAAAATTTGGTGCGCTCGGGTATACATTCCTGAATTTATCACGATATAAAAAGGGACATAACGACATTTTTGTGCGGATTTTAGTATATTTAAGGGTGAATACAGTGAGAAATAAAATCAAACACCAAAGCAGGTGCGAGACAAGAGAAGCTCAGGCGGCACCCTCGGGTAATATTTCAGTCATCTCGGACTCAGGAAGCTTCGTCCGAAACTGGAAGTCTTACATGGGTGTCTGATAACCTCCTGTCTCACACTCCGGTGTACAATCATGAAAAAAAAAATTCCAGGTACGAGGGATGGGTGAGGGGTTAATTATATTACCTTTTGATAAAATGGTATTTTTAATATTATATTTTTCTGGTGAAGGAGATGGGCATCGACAGTTCATCTGGAAACCCTACTTAAACCCCTACTACAATATCGAGGGATGAGATTGTAAAAAATCACACTTCAGTTTTAGCATCATTTGGCATAAAAGCCAATGATGAAAACAATCAACTCCCTTACATCTACTGGGTACCTAAACTACATAAGAATCCATACAAACAGAGATTCATTGCTGGGTCTTCCAGATGCACCACTAACCTCTTTCACAGCTCCTAACTACTTTATTGACCGCAGTCAGAGATGGCCTGAAAAATTACTGAAATAAAGCTTACTCCACAAGCGGTGTGACTCAAATGTGGATTCTTAAAAATTCCAAAGATCTCCTTGAATAGCTATCCTCAACCAGTCTTACCCATTGCCATAGCATTCAAACTTTTGACTTTTCTACTCTTTATACAACACTTCCACGCAATAAACTGAAAACAGTAATTGCAGATTTAATACATCAATGTTTCTGCACTAAAAATGGAGAACGCACATACACCTATTTAGTTATGGGGAAAGACCAGACATATTTTGTTAAAAACCACACTGAATCAAACAAGAAGTACACTGAGACTGACGTAATCAAAATGTTAGAATTTTTGATCGACAATATTTTTGTCGAATTCGGAGGTCGTATTTTCCAACCGACAATAGGGATTCCCATGGGAACCAGCTGTGCACCGCTTTTAGCTGACCTTTTCCTTTACTCGTACGAGGCCAAGTTTTTACAAGGGCTTATTCAAAGAAAACAAAAACATTTAGCTCAGTCCTTTAATTTCAGCTTCCGCTACATAGACGATGTACTTCCTCTTAATAATCCTAAATTTAAGGAGTATTTAAATCAGATCTATCCCATTGAGCTTGAGATTAAAGAAACAACTGAAACACCTCGGCTTTGTACCTAGATCTTTTATTGTATATAGACGAAGATGGACGTTTGAAATCTAAGCTGTATGACAAGCGTGATGATTCTAGTTTCAAAATTGTGAACTTTCCCTTTCTTAGCAGAAATATACCTACCTCCAGCCTATGGAAGGTACATTTCACAGTTGATTCGTTACTGTCGAGCGTGTAGTTTGTACAGTGATTTTTTGACAGAGCAAAAGCACTCTCCCAAAAGCTGCTTAGTCAGGGATTTGTTCAACCTATGTTAATTTCATCCCCAAAAAATTATATGGCCGTCACCATAACATCATCGAAAGATATGACGTGTCAGTATCTCAAATGAAAGTGGACATTTTCAGCTAGATTCACGTCTTCTCGGATTTGACTTCCGACTTTGACATTTTCCTGGATCGACTCACTCACACTGTGACGGGTGTTGTTAACAGAGCAGGACATGCTTACCCTTCCGGAGCACCCGATGTCACACCTCAGTTTCACTGGAGTTCACACTGTGAGTGCCTTTGTTTTGAATGTTGTGATTTCTATTTCTGTGCTTTGTGTCTGTCTAACGTCATTGTTTTGTGTCTGGCGCCATTGTTTTCTGTGTTCTCGTTTTGGCCATGTTTTTGGACTTCGATTTTTGTGGATTTCCCTCCTTTGTTCCTTCGGTATTCTACTGCCGTTGTTTCAAATGTATCAAATATATCCAAAGACTATCATCAAGAGTTTCATGAAATTTCATAGGAATTAGATACCAATTTAACATCAATTTCTTATAACGAGTTATATCTAGTTGGGCAACCAGGACTTGGAATGAAAACCTTTAAAAAGTTCTCCAATTTGGATACTACAGATACTTCCGCATCGGCCTCGTTCCTTGACCTTCATCTTGAAATTGACAACAGAGGTACATTACATACTAGGTTGTATGACAAACGCGATGACTTCACTTTTCCAATAGTCAACTTCCCTTTTCTTTGAAGCAAAATTCCAAAAGCACCAGCATATGGACTTTACATCTCGCAACTCATTCGCTACTCAAGGGCTTGTGGTCATTACAGTGACTTCCTAGATAGGGCTCAGTTGCTTACAAATAGACTACTTAAGCAAAAACTTAAAGTCTCCACTACAGAGGTTTTACGGTCGGCATCATGATCTTGTTGATCGCTATGGGATATTTGTTTCCAAGATGACAACAGAACTTTCCCTCTACAACTAAAGTTTGTTTTTTCCTCCATCGGATTTGACTTTTCTACCAGAATTGACATGTTCAATAAGGCGGGCGTCTTATAAGATGCAGTAGATGGTTACTCTACCGGTACTCTTGATCTCACCCATGGTTTTTATTGGGTCCGTGTTGTTCATCGGTAAATGTTTCTTCATTTTTCTTTTTTGTCCCTTACCCAAGTGGTGTCCTTTTTTCTTAGTGTGTCCGATGTTACCATTGTTCATGTATTGTTCGTTCTTTTGACTAACGATTCGGTTCTCACTTACTTCAGGTTTAAAATTTCAATTAGTGAAATTTGTAGGCGAAAAGGAAGAAAGCAGCTTTCGTTGGGATAATGGTTCAAAATTATGGCGTCTGCCCAAAAAAATAACAAGTGTTGGAAACTGAATGACTGAAGCATTATATCTCTAATATAAACTAATGTTTGAAGTCTGAGACAACGGCAGTAGAATACCGAAGGACAATATTAGATAAATCAAAGTTCGGAGACAAAGCAAAGACAAGAACACCAAAAGACGGACGACCACAGAGGCTACACAATCACAAAACACAAACACTACAAATACAACAATAAAAACTAAGATTAAAAAACTAAAATTAGGGTTGTTTGGGAGACTTTGCACTTGCAAACCAAACACAATTTTACTTGTTCATATTGTCATACTAAGATAACAAACAATCTAACATAAAATATTAATTAAAAAAAATTAAATAACGAAAAAAAAATCATTTTTTTTAGAATTCTGCACTTTTGCAATATCGTTTGCTTTTATCTTTGCATTTCTGTGTACTAGTGAATTCACTTGCTTTGCAGCGTACAGTAAACAGCGAATGACATGTGTGTTCGCTATAACTTGTTTCTTTTTGTTCAGAAGACATGATAAAATTAGCTGCATCGGAACCATCTGTGATAGAAACATAAGGATGTAAGTAGTCGCCACCCAGTGAGTAAAGTTCTTCGCGGTCAAGTTGTGTTCGGTTAGTAATCATCAGAGACATCGATTGCAGTTCTTGGTTATCAGTGGCATTATTAGATCTGGTTTGCAAAGAATAGTTTGTTTCTTTTATGACATCATAATTGTGCTGATCTGGCATTTTTGGTGAAATCTTTCTGGAGTAACGGCGCCTTTTATAGTAAATACACAGCAACACTACAAGTACGTTGGCAAAGATACTGCCTACATCGATGCCACAAAAATGTAGAAAAAACAATTTGTTGAAACCTACAATTAAAAAAAAAACAACAAAATAACAAACAATTGAAACTGATTTGTAGAGCTATTTTTTTTCCTTTTGTAGTCTTATTTCAAAGAAGAGACACAAAAAGTTAAATGAATGCCCGCATACATTTGTTACATATTGTTCAGCTTCTAAGTCTATACACATGCTAGTTGTTATGGGCTACAGTCGCTTTTTGTCTGCCCAAAACCAACATCTGTTTGATAGATTGTTGTTTTAAGTTCGACGAGCAATTAGTCGTCTATATCAGAACAAGACTTGGAACAATGTACAATACACAACCAGGTCAAGAAAATTTGACTTTTCTGTAAAAAAAGAAATTAAATGGATTTAATATCTGTTGTCCTCTATTAAAAACATTTGAAACAGGTTAAGTTTAAATTACGAAATATTAAGCAAACCAATGACTACATTTTATTTGAGTTGTCCGACCTAATCCAGAATGGCTGCACACCTCGAAATTATGTTTACATTTAGGAAACCATTTTTCAGATCTTTTTTTAAAAAACTACTAGGCCAGATTGAAGTAACTTTGGTCACAATAGTTTTTTTCTACGTTCATTTGAAAAAATGTGTCCAGCAAGTCAGTATCATATCTAGGATTGCCACCAGCGGGGAACATAGTTAAACATTAGACCATATGGGAACTCATTCAAAGATCTGCTCTTAAAAGCAAATCTTGGTCACAAATAATTCTTCGGAGGTCCCTTTATAACAAAATATATCTGGCAGATTTGCACTTTATCCAGGA